>VXBI01008325.1:106312-156050 GCA_013397375.1 Toxostoma redivivum | reverse complement strand
GCTTCTGGAAAAATGCCGGAACTTGATGTGATCAGTACCATCCTGAAATGCCTGTGAGCCAGAGGTTGTTCATCCCAGACAACCTGGCTGGTCCTGTTCCCTGCAGGATCTTGCTGTTGGCATGGAAGATTGTCTGCCCCTCTTCCTGGGAGGTTTTCAGAACCTAAAAGCATTCCCCCTCAAGTGAGCCATCCCCGTGGGCTGGCAGGGACAGTCTCTGCAGCATGTGTGATGCAAAGGGAAGGTCTGAGGGATGAGGAGCAACCAGCTGGTCCAGTCCTGACTGCCTTTTCTCTGCATGTGGACAGAGATGCCTCTTTCCATCTCCCATGTCTGAGCCTCTCCTACGATAAACTACAAGAGGTGAACATGGGAGAATGGGGTGGGAAGACACCTCTGGTCTGTGCTTGCATTAGTGGCAGATGCAGCCTGGTATTGTGAGAGAGCTCAGGTCAGTGCTCAGAGCTGCAGCCGGAGCCCAAGTGGAAAGCAAGGCTTGGCAGTGGCTGTCATGGCTAATTACAGCCTCCTCCTGTGCTGAATGTGGAATGGCACTGAGGGGATTGTGAGGCTTTCTAAGGTGTCTGTGCTGGGGCCACAGAGTGGTGGGGCATGTGTAACTGCTGCTTTCAGAAGGGAGCTTTCAGTTTCCTTTCTCCCGAGGGCAAGCTCAAGGGCCTTTCCTATGGTATTTGAGTACTTCACACTCCTAGATCTGGGCATGAGCTGAGCCAGGGTTATTCAGCTGCTGGGACCTGGTTTTTTTTTCCTGTTTGTTTGGGTTGAGATTCCCTTTTATTTCCCATCTGCTCACTCTGTACTCGTTCCTCACTCACTACAAAATTGCAAAGTCGTCTTGCAATGGCCATTTCCAATTAGAATACCTGACTGAATCTTCTTGTTTGTGTGCTGCTCAATCCTTCTCTGTCCCTTTGCATCATGCCAATGTACCACTCCTTGATTATTTTTCTTCCCTGCAGTGGAATTGCTCTGAGAGGTCTGCAAACTACTCAGAGTTGCCTGACACCACTTGATGATTCACCTTGAACAGTTTTTTTTTCGGGTTTGTTTTTTTGGTGTTTTTTTTTTTGTTTTGTTTTGTTTTGTTTCTTTTCTATTTCAATGAATGAAAAAACTATGCCATTGGCTCCCAGACTAACTTTTGGGAGCAGAGGCAAATATTAAGGCCACAAGCAAGCAGAAGGGGACTTTTTGTAGCTGTGTTGTTAGGGTATATTAACTCTTTAGTTGTGGTGGAGGAAAGAGACACAGCTACATGGTTATCCTCAGGATAGAGAAGAAGACAAGTTTATTTAGAAACTCACTGCTTAAGTAACATTACTCACAACTCAAAGAGCAGAATAAAGATGATTGGTGCAGGAAGAAGACACCCCATTCCCAGGGTCTATTAACAGCAAGACAGGTGTCTTATCTTTATTATTAATTCTTCTGTATTTTTGACCAATTTATTCTGGGAAGGATTTTTCTTGGCCTTCAGTTGAACCAGTTTATCAGCCTGAGGAATGGTTCTGAGAACAGAACAGAAAAAGCTCTGGCCTGGAATATTTTCCAGTCTGCTCTCTAGAGTGATGTCCACAACTTTTTAGTAGGGATAGTCTCAAAGAAGCATAAGTGGAAGTGAACTGAATGATCTGCGTAGCTTAATCAAATCCTCCTGTTGCCAAAGAGCAAGGAATGGCTTGGTCATTTGTGACAACTGCCACTGTACCAGGGCACTGCTCTGTTTTTCAGCCTTTCTCTGAAGAGTGGGAAGGTGGCTAGGACCATGTGGCTGGCTCCTCGAGGCAGGCAGCTGACTAAGGAGCACCTGGCACAGCATCGCTTACCTCTCCTGCTTGTCTCCTGCTCCCCCATCCCATGCTCTGGCTGTCCCTTGGTTGATATGTCCCGCTCTGGCTCCCATTTGGGATGCCATCCAAGTTCCGCTGCCCTTCTGCCATGCAGCAGTGTGTGACCAGCCCTGCTGATGCAGCTCCAGCTGTCCTGCCTTCCCATCCGAGAAGCACCGCTGGAGCAGCACGGTTACACAGGCTGGTCTGGGTCACCATCACGCTTCCTTCCTCAGTGGGAAGGAGTCCTGACCGCTGCCTGAAGTGAGCAGTTAGTGGGAGCACACGCAATGCCAGCAGATAGACTACCCTGCCCGCTTCCTTGAGAGCTTCAGCTGATTTGCTAATCTAAGGAAGTGGCTGTCAGGTATTCGATCTTTCTGTGAAATGTGGCTTTTAACCCATTATGAGAGGGTGAACGAAACACCTGTCCTTGTCTTTATTCGTGTTTCTCTGTGCTCCAGTGTGCGGCAGTGGCTCTTTGTGTGAGATAGCCTGCGAGCACTGAAGCCTTGTACGATGGCTTGTAATTGCAGGGTTGCCGGCCACAACTGTGCTGCAGAGTGGCTGTAAATCACTCTGGTTTCAGCCTCTGCTCCTGCACCTCCTCCCTGGGAGGGAAGGATGCTGTAGGTCTGCGTGTGCGCGTGGTGCCTGCAGGGAGAGAGGAGCGGGGGTAGAGGGGGATTGTGTTTGAGCCAGAATATCAGCACGGCAGTGTCTGGATTGCAGCCGATCACCGTCGCCATTTGCCTGTAGGAATCCTGCTGCCTTCGGCACTGGGTGGGTACCTGTCAGGGGGACTGAGCCTCGCTGTGCCCAGAGTGAGTGTCCCCGGGGACACTACTCCCATCCACAGCAATCTCACTGACTGCCCCTCCTCTGTCTTGCAGACCAAGTGACCATGACTGAGAAGACACAAGAACCTCATGTGGAGGATGATGATGATGAGCTGGATGGGAAACTCAACTACAAACCTCCTCCCCAGAAAACACTGCAGGAGCTGCAAGAGTTGGACAAGGATGATGAAAGCCTCGCTAAGTACAAGAAGTCCCTGCTGGGAGATGGACCTGTGGTAGTAGGTAGGCTGGGGCACACTGATAGGGAGGGGCTGGGGAGAGACACTGCAACAGTGTGCTGTGGGGATGAGTAAGGCTGCTTCAAAGAAGAGGTGTCTTGTTTGACCAGGGACATGCACTGCTTGTGCTGGAGGACTGGGGATGGACAGGTGGAAAGCTGCACGTAAAGGAAGCACAGAAGATGCTCTGAGTGTTAGGAAGATTCCTGGGGAGTGCTGGCATCGGAAAAGGACTTGTGGTGGAGATGTATGGGTCTCAGAGGACTTTTGAGGGGTTATGAAGGGGTCAGCCTATGCTGAAAGGTGGTCTTGTTGCTCAGAATGATCTTAAGAAGGAAGTTTTCTATGGTGGAAAGACCACGTCTAGATGTTGTCATGGAGGCCAAAGGGATCCATGTGGAAGCCCTGGGTAGACATGTGGCCCTATTGTACTAAGGAAGCCTGGCATTACTGGGTGTTTCATGAAATGCAGTTCCTGTGTGGCAAGGCATCCCTGTTTCTTCAGTGTCATTCCCCTCTGATTGCATTTAATTTTGCAAGCTGACAGCTTCCCCCTGACTTTTCCTACCTGCAGACCCAACAGCTCCCAATGTGGTGGTCACCCGACTCACTCTGGTATGTGACTCTGCTCCAGGACCGATCACTATGGACCTTACAGGTAGGCACAGGCTCTGTCCTTATCACAAAGGGGAACAAACAAAGGCCCTGGCATGCTCCAAGTTAAAAGAGAGATTGTCCTTGGGATGCCACAGTGAGTTTTAGAGGAACTCTAAAGTCATCTTAGCCTTGTTTCTTATTTTAGGGTAGACACATATGAATAAAAAAGGAGATGTAACAAAGGAAAATATGAGGGTCTTTTTCTTAATGTAAACTGCTCTAGGAGCTCCTGGGTTTCTCTTGCCATTTCTACTTGCTTCCTTTCAAAGAGACTTCATGAGCACAAGGGATGTGCATGCATTTGGGTAACAGGCTGTATTGAAACTTCAGAATCGAGCAATACTGCAGTTCCGGCTCCTGGGGACATGGGGAGAGAACCTTATATGGGCTTTTCTGCAGAAAGAGGAAGCTGGGCCTGGAGAGGCAGAGAGTCTTCCTGTTCACCCAAAACCCTGCAGAGCCCTGTGGGGCCCAGGCAGCCTTTCAAGCTGGGCAAGAGCTGTGAAACACACTCCTCTCACCCAATCCAGGGCTGGGCATGGATGGAGCATACACACACTCCTGCATATGCTCAGCAACAAGTCTGTGCATAAACATCTTTGTGTATATGTGCTCAGACCTTTGTTTGTTTAGGCATCATCTTCTGTGGGCACAGATACATGCGAACACCCAGGAGTTTCTGTGTATTTGGTCACACAACACAATCTTACACAGATGTCTGCATACTCATTTTACAGGTGTCATCCTTTGAAGGGATGCTCACCTCTGACAGCAACCCCACCCCCATCTTCTCCCCTGTGCCTGGCCTCTCCTTGCTGTAACATCTCTAGCTGACAGCTTGATCCTCTCCTTGCAGGTGACCTCGAAGCACTCAAGAAAGAGACCTTCGTATTAAAGGAAGGGGTGGAATACAGAGTTAAGATCCATTTCAGAGTGAGTTGTTTTCCTTCCAGTTGCTTCTTATCAGTTGCTAAGGCCAGTCAGTGGCAGTCTATCAGATAACTAGAGCCAGGCATCACATCTGCTCAAAATATGAACACTTGCAAAGCTCCCCTAGCTTCAGGTGTTGTTCTACTCAACAAGAGATGAGATATTTCCAGGAAATCACTTCTGCTTGCTCACCCCTTGGAGGAAGCTGGTTTCTCTTTGCTCACCCTGATAAACAACAAGTGGTTTAAAAGCCAGATTGGTAGTTTAGGATGAGTTTGGTTTTGCTTTTTAGCCACTAGAAAATCTTTACTTAACACTAAGTGGGAATGAACAGAGAGGAGAGGAGAGGAGAGGAGAGGAGAGGAGAGGAGAGGAGAGGAGAGGAGAGGAGAGGAGAGGAGAGGAGAGGAGAGGAGAGGAGAGGAGAGGAGAGGAGAGGAGAGGAGAGGAGAGGAGAGGAGAGGAGAGGAGAGGAGAGGAGAGGAGAGGAGAGGAGAGGAGAGGAGAGGAGAGGAGAGGAGAGGAGAGGAGAGGAGAGGAGAGGAGAGGAGAGGAGAGGAGAGGAGAGGAGAGGAGAGGAGAGGAGAGGAGAGGAGAGGAGAGGAGAGGAGAGGAGAGGAGAGGAGAGGAGAGGAGAGGAGAGGAGAGGAGAGGAGAGGAGAGGAGAGGAGAGGAGAGGAGAGGAGAGGAGAGGAGAGGAGAGGAGAGGAGAGGAGAGGAGAGGAGAGGAGAGGAGAGGAGAGGAGAGGAGAGGAGAGGAGAGGAGAGGAGAGGAGAGGAGAGGAGAGGAGAGGAGAGGAGAGGAGAGGAGAGGAGAGGAGAGGAGAGGAGAGGAGAGGAGAGGAGAGGAGAGGAGAGGAGAGGAGAGGAGAGGAGAGGAGAGGAGAGGAGAGGAGAGGAGAGGAGAGGAGAGGAGAGGAGAGGAGAGGAGAGGAGAGGAGAGGAGAGGAGAGGAGAGAAGAGAAGAGAAGAGAAGAGAAGAGAAGAGAAGAGAAGAGAAGAGAAGAGAAGAGAAGAGAAGAGAAGAGGAGAATGGCTATTCATGAAGTACCGATTCAGTCAATATTACTGGCCTTCATGTACACATTAAAAAGATGTAATATTGTAGTGTTTAGCTGAAGATACCTGAATTCTTCAGGTCGTGATATACCCAAATGGGCTTATTTCTCCCTCACACCCATTAATCAATGTGTCAGTCACTTCTTCTGTTTACAGCTGAAAATGAAAGTTGGCCATGCTGCAATGTGGCATCCAGCACTGAACCGATTATCTCTGCAAGTGCTTTCTTCAAAGCTGAGCTTGGAAGAGAAGGCAAAAAGGGAAGAAAGATAATTCTACTGAGACAGATGAGGGAAGATGTTAATATTGTGGGTTCTGTAGGGCAGATTTCCCTTTTTCTCTGAGGCTTACTGTCTCAGAGGTGAATGTCCCCCAATGCTCTCCCCGAAGACACCTCCAGCTCTCTTTTGTGCTGTGAAATATTTCCATCTGTATCTGTGCCTTGTTGACCGAAGATACATGAAGTCAGACAGGTTATTCTAACTCCCTCCCTCAGTTCCATGGCTGGTAATGGCTTGTACTGTGTGAATTCTACCCTGGGATGTAAAAGGATCTGTCCGTCTTGTTTTCAGATTGAGTAGTGTACACCATGGGAAGACAGTGTATACTGGAGGGGAGCAGCATTGGATACATCCAAGCTCTCCATGGGAGATTTCAGAAAAGATTATGAAAATTGTCCCTCTGTCTTTTGAGAAGAAACTTGCCAGCTCTCCATGGAGCTTAGAGGGCACCTGGAAGCTGCCCACCCATTGGGGCTGAAGGGATGACTAATTACCCATGTATAGTTTCCAATGTGAAAATTATTAAATGGGAACTCCCTGCTTCACTTTTCCTTGTCCTCATCAGCATGTCTTGAGAACCTTACTGCTCCAGTCAGCTTCAAATCTAGGTAAAGGATGGGGAAGTGCAGGAGATGCACAGAGGATGCGAAAGGAGAAGTTGTTTTAGTGACCTATACAATGTGCCCTGTGCTGAGGCTCGCTTGTGTAGGGAGCCAAGATGGGTATGTCCCTAAAGAGGGGGAAAATCATCAGGTACAGAACCAAAACTTCTCTTGACACTTCTGGTTGCTTCCAACAGGTAAACAGGGACATTGTGTCGGGACTGAAATATGTGCAGCACACCTACAGGACAGGGGTGAAGGGTGAGTAAGAGCCCTGCATGCAGCACAACACTGCTCCTACCTGTGTGTTTCCTCTTCTTGAAGAAATGTTCCTGCAGCTCTGGACTGGGACAGAGGCTCCCTTGCTTCCAAGTCCCATCCTTGGGAGAAATCACCCTCAGCAGAGCATATAAGCCTGCTTCACCCAGGACAGTGGTTTCTTGTTTTGTGCAAACTCAGTATGAGCCAGCTCTGGTATCTGTGTGCTACACCACTGTCTGCAAAGTCCACAGAGACTCTGCTTAGACAGTGTTTGCCACAGAGTGCCTCTCCATACAGAGCTGTTTTCCTCCCCTGCACCCCCTGTGCAGTGGCTCAGCCTGTGTGGAGCTTCCCACCCTCTGAAAGCTCTTCAGAAGCACTTGGTAAAATTCAGACCTGATCTATGAAACTTCCCATTGTGTGAAGGGCCCTGTATTTGCCCGTGAGTCTCCTCAGCGCTGCTCTGCTTGGACAAGGCAGAGGAAAGCCCCATTTTACACCCCACATGCATTTTCGTGCAACCACCTCTAAGACTTCAGCATACATAACTGATGTCTTCTCACCAGTAAAGAGAAGCAGTGGGAAATCAAGGTAGATCTTGAGCCATATGCTGGGTGTTCTCATGCCCTTCTAGCAGCCAGAATGTTCAGTTTCCTCCCAAATTTGTCTCAAACTGTGAGAAGCACATACATGTGAGAATGTCCAAGTGGAGTTGCCTGTTCACCTGCCTATCCATCTATGTTATCCTTCCAGCTGTCCTTAGGCTTCACTAACCTGCTTTTCCCAATGATTCTGCTCTCCTTTGCTGACATGGACTGTTCCTTTCTCCCCCATCTCCTTTCTGCTCTTTTGCTCATGGCTTCCTCTCTCCCTTGTCATTCTCCATCTGAGGGGCTTATTTCCTGTGGATTGTTTTCTCCTAGTGGACAAAGCCACATTCATGGTTGGCAGCTATGGGCCACGGCCAGAGGAGTACGAGTTCCTGACACCTATTGAAGAGGCTCCTAAGGGTATGCTGGCTCGGGGCACCTATCACAACAAATCCTTCTTCACGGATGATGACAAGCACGACCATCTCACCTGGGAGTGGAACCTGTCCATCAAGAAGGAATGGACAGAATGAGTTCACCCAGTTTGCCTTCCCCCTTCCCATCCCCTTGCCTCCTGCACCAGTCTCCAGGTGGGCCATGCCCACCACTGCTCCTTCCTGCCAGCATGGCTGGCCTCAGCCCTGGCAGCCCTTCCTGTGGGTGCTGGGGCTCTGTGCCAGCCTTGGTCGATGCACAGCCCTGCAGGCGGCCTTTGCTGCTTCTTGTGATACACTGAAAACAACCCAACCGTTCTCACCTCCATCCATCCCATCATAATGCCATAATGGGTTAAATTGGGAAGCATCTCCCTCCCTCTCCCCCAGTACTTCCTCCTGTTGTCCCTATCTCCTGTACCAACTCCAGTCCTGGAAGTGCCTTTTCGAGGAAACAAGATCACCTGGCAGGGATGGACTGGTCCCTGGAAAATCCCTATCTTGAGTTATACTTGCCATGTGCTCTGACTCATTGTAAAGGGTTACTTACCTCCCCTGTTGATCTCCTGGTCAGTATCTGGTGCCCTACCCTGTTAAAATCCATCCTAGTGCAGGCAAAGCCAGTCAGGGGGAATGCAGCTAGATGCTGTAACAAGACTTCTGTGTGTGGGAATAAAACCAGTTTCTTTCTTCTTTTCTGCATGAGTGTCACATTCTTTTCTAGACCCTGTTTCTCAATGATGTGTGTGTGAAAAATGCATTATAGGAAGGCTTAAGAGCATATTTCAGCAGGGAAATAGCCCTCCTCCTTCAAAGCATCAGCCTTACTCTGTAAGCAAATTATTTCAGAACTGTTTCCTTCAGGGATTTCATGAATCCTTTGAAGTCCAAAGTCTGGGCTGTGATTGGGGTAGACTCCAGAGGTAGAAGCCCCCACCTCTCATCCCAGATGGCAACAGAATGAGCCAGAGAGCTATAACATACCCTTCTCATGTTTAACACTTACCATAGCAGCTGTTCCCTGGAGCTCATGCAAGGGTTGCATGTCCCCATGGCTGGCCTGCTGGCCAAGCATAAGGGAACATCAGCCTCTGGGATCCAGCAACTTGAGAAGGATGTTCTTAACCTAGCTGGGGTGTCTGGTCACAAAGGTGCAGGGCAGCTGCAATGTCCAGTGCTGTGCGTGAGGACACACCACCAGCAGTGTTGGTGCAGTTCTCCAGGAATCAGCCTGGACAGCAGGGAGGGGCTTTCCCCAGCCAGGCAGTTATCTCAGGAGCTGAAGGCTTTGCCCTGGGCCAGCTGCTCTCTTCCCACTGTCCCAGAAAAGGTTGTGGGTCCCCACAGCAGCTGACGTGTCTCTTACCGAGGAGAGGACTGGAGCAGGGTGGCATGGCGAGAAGGCAAGCTGGTACCATGGGCACATCCATCTTCCCTTGCCTCTTTGTTATCCTGCTTACCAGGTGCTCCCCAGTGGGGTGTGCTGGGGGGAGTGACTCTGCATCCCACAGTAAGTGATCTTTCTTCCTGCCTTGGGGAAAGTCTGGGTCTGCTGCAGGGAGTCCTCCTTATCCAAGGTATGCTGCACAAACATTGTGTTGAGCTTGCAGGAGAGGTGTGTGGGTGAGCTTGTAAGATTGGGATGCTTGTGTATGTGTTGGGGGGGATCCTCTTTGAGCTGCACCTCCTGTACACTCTGCCCAACCCCGACCTTTGCTCTGCAGGCACAGCCAGCACTGCAGAGAAACCTATCCTGTTAAACAACATCGCGGATGCCGAAGCCTTCGTCAGTAGTGCAGAGGTGGCGGTCATTGGATTCTTCCAGGTGTGTTCACAGCATCTCCTCTCTGCCAGCTGTGAGCTCTATCCCACCCTGATGGGAGTATGAGGCTGGATGTGGTGTAAATACCTGCCAAAGACAGCTGTTATCCCAAAAGGTGCTGGTGCTGTGACAAGAGTATGGAGGGATTAGGTGATGGGTCACAGAGAGAACGGGGAATTTGGTGTGTGCATGGAAAAGGAGATGGAGCAAGGGAGGAAGATGAAGGAGGTTGTAGGAGCCTTGGAGCAGGAGAGAGGGAAATACTGCAGGGGAAGAAACAAATGCATGGTAAAGAAACAATGTTGGTGAGGGGTGAGTGGGAATGTCAGTTATTTGCTGTAATCAGCAAAAGCAGAGTAAGGCACTGCCTGTGTGATGGAGATGAGGAAGTCAAATCTGAGGGAGAAGTGATAGTGATAGGTCTGCTGAAGACCAAGAGCGTTTGGGCTCAGGCTGCAGCCTCTTTGTAGGGAAGATGTAGGCATGGTCTCTGTCTCACTTCTTTGTTCCCCAGAGCCGATATCCTTGAGATCTCTGTCTCTTTTTATCTAAATTCCACTGAATTCAAAGGTGAGTGGGTCCCTTGCCTCCCCAAATGGCATGAGTATTTTTCCTCAGAAAATAAAAGGGAAATACTTACTGAGCTACAGCACTATAAAACAGAGGCCTCTTTAACAGGATGCTTATTACTTTTAGGGTCCCCAAGCTGCACTTTTCTCCATATTTTCTTTGAGCTCTGTTCTGCTTTTGTGCTGTCCACACACTGCCTCATGTCAGAGAAGGCTTCAGACTTTCAAAAACAGGTCCTTTTGCAAGCACCTTCCTCCTTCTGCCCTATGCCTGGGGCTGGAGGGCAGTCCAGGGAGGGCATCATGGTCTTGGTATAGGGCAGTGGCATCTCACACCTACCAGAGTGAGGACCGATGGTGCTGCCTGTGCAGTGCGGGCAGCAGCGAGTCTGTGAGCGCAGGAGGTGGATGCCCCAGCAGCCCTGTAAGCGCTGATCATAGAGCAGCAGCCGCCTCGACTTCGGTGCCTGCAGGCAATTGGAGCTCCTTGGGGCTGCTGTAGCAGCGCTAAAGCTGTGCAAACCAGCCAGGCAACCTGCACACGCAGAATGAAAGTGCCGAGACGCCTCCTTCCCCGAGGGTGGCTGGCTGGGCTTGCGGCAAAGCCGTGCCCAGAGCCTCCTCCGAGCCGCAGCAGGGACATGGCTCCTTTTGTCTTGTGCCACAGTGACCTCCCCCTGCAGGACTGCGTTCCTCAGAGCCAGACAGGAGGCTGCTGCCGTGCAGGAGCACGAGGCAGCAGCGACATCTCGGGCATTCAGTGCCTGAAGCATGACAGGGCTGCATTTGAACAGTAGATAAAGACGTGTGTGTGCCATGAAGGCTTGGTTCTCGGCCTCAAAGTATATTCATCCAAATAAAGTCCATGTTTTCTGCTCACCATAAATTATTTCTCTGCCGCAGCCTTTCAGCTCACTGCAGTACGTGGCTCGGCAAGCTTCCCGTATAATGAGCATGGCCTCCCTGACTGGGAACAGCATGCCGTGGTGGAAACACAGCGCACGGCTCCAGAAACCCCGCGTGTCGCTGAGAAAGGGCCATGCTCGGCCTGATTAAACCCCAGGTTTCCCAGGAATGTCCAAAACGCAGCGAGATTATTCCCACTCTAGGCTTTAGCGCTCTCATCAGAGCAATGTTGATGCACTGGCATTTCCAAAACAGGTCATGAGAGATGTTTTTCTTTGGAACGAACAAAGAATTTTGTTTTCTGTTCTCTCTGGGCTCACAAACAGCTGAGCTGACAGTTCAAACTAAAAAGAAAAATAAACCAATTTCCAAGCAGAGACCATGTCTTGAGAATTTATATCCAATAAATAGAAGTAGCAAAAATACGTCAGTGTAAAGTTGGGAATGGGAATAGGAAGGAAGGCTTTAATACAGGCAAAGGTTAGCAGTAGTTAATGCTCTCTGCAGAAAGGAGAATAGACCTCAAAATACTGAGAAACTGAACATTTCTATCCTCTGATATACTTGAATTAGCTGCTTTCTACAGGATGTATGTAAGATATCGTTTTCAATGGTGCCACGGTACTGATAATGTAAGGTGTTCAAAATTGTAACCCCCTGACTCTAGAATCAAGGTTAGCTTAAAAATTGTGACGTTTATATATTACATATATATATATAAATAAATAAACACACACACACGTGCATATATATATATTTTTTTTTTTTAAACGTGCTGCACCCATGTTCTGGGTTTGTCCCCTCCCCTTTGAGTGCCCAAGGGCTCAGCACCGTCCTGGCGGGCAGGGGGTGGCGGCGGCGGGGACCGAGCGGCCGGCAGGTGTCGCGCTCGAGCCGCCCGCTGCCGCTGCCAGTGCCGGTGTCGGTGCCGGTGTCGGTGCCGGTGCCGGTGCCGGTGCCGGTGTCGGTGCCGGGGCGGCCCGCGTGGCCTCGTTCGGGCTCGGCCCCTCACCCTCCGTTCTCTGCCTCCGCAGGACCCGCAGAGCCCCGAAGCGGCGCAGTTTCGCCTGGCGGCCGGACAGGTGCCGGAGGTGCCGTTCGGGCTCAGCAGCAGCGCCACCGTCCTGTCCCACTACGGCGTCTCGGCGAACACGGTCGCGCTGTTCCGCACGGTGCGTGGGCATCACGAGCAGCTCCCTGCCGGGAACACGCTGCCAGGCAAAAACCTGCATCTCCAGCATAAGGGGCTGGTTCCGGGTCCCCCAGCTTGCTGGTATGGGTGGGAGAGGCTCTTGGACGAGTAAAAAGCATAAAGCTCTCCTCAGCCTTAGGGCAAGCCAAAAATAGGGTTGTCATTGACAGTCAGGCTACCTGCCCACCTCAAGAAAAATCTCTCTTCCTGCCCCAAAGAGGGCTTTTGCTTTTGAATTGCAGAGTACCTGTCACTGACACACGGAGCTTTAATTACACTGGTAAGATTCTCCTATTTAGATGTTTGCCCAGGGATCTGGTTCAGCACCCAGTGCTCTGCAAAGAACAATGCCCGTGTTTCTCCATGACCTGCCTGTAGCTTGGCATTAACTTGGATGGGTTTTCTGTGGTTTTGGAAAGGGTGCTGAGACACGTGGAAAGTGTCTAGAGTCCATGTTACAGTGGATCAACACAGCAGGCCTGATATCAAAACTTGGCAAGTGTCACTTCAGGCAAACAAAACTGTTTCCTAGGGCACAAAACTTTTCCATCATGACAGAAAACAGATCTAGGCTAGGTCTCCAGTTAAGAGATGCTGTGCCACCCTACACTGTGGTTTGCAGACTCATTTCCTAAATATGCTTTAGGCATTAGAAACCTTGCTTTGGAGTTTGTTAGGATATATGTTATGCTGGATTAAATCTCTGTTGACTCCAGCTCTAAGTGCAGGTAGCTCAATATAGCCTCAGTGTAGCTATATTTGCTGGAATTTAAGGAGATGCTACTGGGAAGAGCCACGTACTTGGTGCAAAAGTACCAAGAAAAGCTTTGAGCAAGTATTGTGCTAGTTGCATCAATTTCCCCATGTTGCACCTTCTCACACAAGCATGGCTGTTGAAAACTGCAGAGGTAGGTGTATCTGAAGAGGAACAGGACCCCAGGCAGCACAAGATGTCCTAAAAGCCAGTGAAGTGTTGTGACAGCAGACCTCTAAGTGCTTGAGGTGGGGAGAAATGGGTAGAGACTACATGTCCTAGGGAAACTAAATATGGCAGCTTGGCCAAGTTCTAGATCCAGCTTGTACAAAGATTGGACAGTTTGTTCTCTTTTTTCCCCTCATCATTTCCTGCACCATGTTTACCACTGATATTACCCAAATAATTATAAAAGAATGATCTAAGAGTGAGCAATAGGTAGGCAGGTTCTTTTATTTAACCTTTTATTTGCTAGATGTTGCAATTTTAAGCAACACCCATTTCAATTTTGGTTCTTAGTCATTGTGGTTTTCTTCCAAAAATATTGAAAAGATCCTTTGTTTTTGCACTGTGGCAGATAGTGAGGATGACTGCACTGGGAGAGAGCCTGATAAAAGAAAGTGTTTGAATTCTTGGAATTAGTATTATATTGAATAGTCTTTGTTTGGAGTCAAGTTTTTGCAACTGAACTCTTGTTTAATATGGAAAAAAAACAGCCAAGAAAATAACGCACTTGTCAGGTTCAAATACTTTGGACAATTCACTTGTCTGATTGTCAGTTTTTTCCTAAATTATCAGACGCTTTCTTTTTCCTTTTATCCAGTGCTATGAATAATGTGTAGGAGTAAGAGGTCAGAGATAAAAAGGAATTTTAGAAGAACGGATACAGAAACTTGGAATCAAATACTCATTTGAAGGATACAAAGATGCGTCACCAGGATAGAAGTGAATCAGAGGCATAAATTAATTTTCTTTTTTGCCTTTGCAGTGTATTAGACACTTACAATGCTTAGAACTTTAAACCATAATTACATTAGTAGGAGGGACAGTGTTAACTGGTAAGACTTCTTTGTATATAGGGGAAAGAAGCTGATTTATTCTAGTAAGATATCCTGATAGATCTAAAAAGAACACAATTAACAGATGCTAACAACCTAATTATATGGAGTGATAAAGTAATTTTGACTAGAGCTTCCACTGTTAAATGCAGGCTATTTTCCAGCCCTGTTTACTTAAAAATATAGATGTTGAGTGCAGATTCAAGATGCTATCATCCCCAAATGGCAATCAGATGTTTCCAGAAGCCCATGAAAATCAAGAGAAGACTTTCTGTAGAGTCCAGGCTGCCTTAGATTGGTTCCCAAGGCCTGTCTAGTCTCACCCACCTAGTTGTTGCACTGTCCTGATCTTATTTACTTGAGCAGAGCTGCCCTTTCTGTTATGCAGGAGGAAAATCTGTGAGAGGAATCAGGCCACACAGTCTGAAAAGCACCAGCTTGTGTTGTCAGACAGGGTGGGTGACTGGTATCAAAGACCTTGCCAATGACCACAGAACAGCAAAAATTACTTTAGATGTCTGCACACCACTGGAAAAACTAACACAAGAACTTTCAGACGTTGCCCAGACACAGAGAATAAAAGCTGGGATGTGCATGTGGACTGCTCCTCCCAAGACCCTCATTCAACATGTGTATCAATGGCTTTCAAATCCCCAATTTTGATCCTAGTTCATGTCAGAGACCACTGCCCTCATGGCTTAACTCAGTCACATCCTGTGGTGGTACTGTACAGGAACTCTGCCCATAAACTCTGGTGTACTGCTATCATTCAGTAGTTGCCTGCTTTTTTCTGTTTATCAGGTCATGAAAATCTCAATAAAATCACATCATTTTGAGAGGATGAAGTGTGGGGAGATGTGTGGCAGGATGGATTTTCCTCTAAAGCTGAAATATGCTGGGCTTATTTTTTTTTCTTTTTTTCTTTTTTTTCTTTCCTTCTCTACTGGAAGAAAAATCCTCTTTTTATTGGAGAGATTTCCTGCTTGCACAATGTTTCCAGGAATTCCATACTGGGCGATGCCAATGTTTATTACTTGTAGAAGAAACAGAATAAGCAGATGGAGATTTTTAAAAGGGATGTAAAGCCAGTATTGATGTGAGGAGTTAGACTATTTAATGACCTCTTTCCACAATGCCTAGAATACTATGTCAGCCAATTCTCCCTGTCTCCAGTGCATTGGGAGCTGGTAGTGTAGGGATGTCTGGGGTCCTAAACAATTTCTGTTATGCCATGAGTTTGCCTTGTCCTTGGGAGGCTGGAGGAAGCTGGGAGAACTTTATCTCAAAGTGCAGGCTGGTCCCTGTAGGTTCCAGACCTCCAGAAATGATGGTGGGAAGAGGTGGGGCTTGTGTAGTGGGGGAGAGAGGACAGTGGTGTCCCAGGGGGTGGGTGTCTCTGTGAGTGAGTACAATCAGTGCTTCTGGAGGAGGTGCTGAGAGGAGAGGACAGCTGTGACTGGTGGTGTCTTTGCCTGTCTTCAGGTCGACAATGACCGGCGGGATCTGGAAATGAGCAACAGAGAGGTTGATGCCAAGAAGCTGATTCGCTTTGTTCGGATCAACGAGCTCCGCCTGGTGACAGAGTACGACCCTGTGGTAATTATCAACTCCCTGCAGTCCTCACCCTTGCACCCGGCCTTCTTCTCATGGTACCCTCTGGCCCCAGTTTGCATATCCAGATGTGTGTGGGAGTTGGAGCAGTGGTGTAGATCTGGGGTTGAGGAAGCCACACAGCTCCTCACTGCTGCTCTGCACACAGACTGGAAGCAGATTTGCTGGGGTGTGAGTGTGGTGGGAGAGGAAGGGACTCATTGCAGTTCCTTTGGCTTTCCAGTAAATTTGGGATGTTGAGGGGCAGAGAACTCCATTTCTTACTGCTCTGCATGCAGTGCTGCTTTCTTCCATGGACATTTGCCATGTTGTGCCATGCCTGCAGATCCAGCTCAGCCAGAATGCCCTCTCTCTGACCAAACTTGAGAAACATGGAAGCTCAAATGACCTGCTCTCAGAAGATAGGCTTTTCTGCCTCACTCAGCACATAGGGCTTGATGTAAGCCCAGATATTTGAATGCATATTTAAGAGTGGGTTGGGAACTTCCCAAGCAAAATCTTTCCCATCCCTTCCATCATTCCTCCAAAATTCATCCGTTCAACAACAACCATCGCTACCAAAAGAAACAAGCAAGCAAACAAGCAAACAAAATATGCACAAAATCAATTTAGAATGCTTCCATGTTGGCCATTTTCAGATGGCTCACCCATCTGACTGGCAGCATCAGGGTCCCAGCACTGCTCCCTGCTGTAGAGGTTGACCAAGGATTTGGGTTCCTCTGAAATCTCAGCAGTTCCCAGGTCTCATTGCTGCGGAGTCAATAGGTCTTAGAAGCCCCAGTTGCATCAAGGCTGAGACTTTATCATTGCTGATGGGGTATTTTGTGGCCTTTCGGGTAGTTATAACAGTGCTGGCCAGGCTCAGCTTATATCAGAGAAGGATAGCCCAACCTGTTTTAGAGCTATAGCTTTTCAAGATAAATTCAAGGATCATCTAAGATAACCTACCATGAAATATGGTAGGAGGTTTCTTTTCCTTAACAAAAAAAAAAAAAAAGAGATTTCTTCATCTTCAAGAGGGAAAAATACATTTTGAAATCAAAATATTTATTGGGACTGCTATATCCTGCCTCACTGGCCTAACAGTCCTTTGAGAACATCCAAGTCACATCAGCAGGGATGATGTTCTCATCTTTGTAATTTCCCAGACCCACTGAAACCTTGGAACTACTATTAGATGCTTTTGCAATTCATGGGACAATGTTTCTTTCTTTATGCATTTCTGTTGATGCTTTGGGTTCTCATTGCATGGTGGCCTGTTTGGCACCTGGGTTGTCTCCCTGACTGAGAATTCCTCAGATGTTCAGCTGGTCTCCTCCACCCTGACTGTCAGTACAGATGTTGTTACAGTTTTTTTTCCAGCCACTCTGGAGCTCTATCAAAGTGCTGCAATTAACAGTGCCTCCTGCAGTCTCTGGCCCAAAGCCCTCCCAGCTTCCCTAAGGTAGCTTGGTTTTTCATAAATATTTATTCCCAGTGCATATGCTGTTTGCATCCAAAAATGCTGCAGGTCAGAAGATAATAGGGTCACATGGTTCGCACCAAGTGCTGCCAAGAGTTTCTCTCCCCATCCTGGGGCCCTTACTGTTTCTGCCATATACTTTAGGAATTTTTAGGCAATGTTTACCTTGTGGGCTTTTCAGGAGAGTCAGATGTGATTCAGCCCCGCTGATGAGCTCTGCTGATTGCTCTTACACAGGGTTGTGTGGACAAGCACACCTTTGTGTGGAGCTGCTGGAGGAGCCGCTGCTCCCGCCTTGTCTGCTCTCACCCCAGCCTTGTCAAGGGGCTTGGTGCTGGCTGGCTTCACTCTCACCTTCAGCCTCATCCACTCCCATCAGGTCCTCTAATGTTTTCCAGCTTAGCTTGCAACGCCTCTACTGTCCCCTGCCTCAGCTGCACACCATCAGAAAGGTGAAGGGATGCAAAATATCTGATGAGCATTAAGCTAACAGCAGAGTCCTATCTGCCAAAAGTGAGATGCTCTGTTATTCAGGGCCCTTGCCAGCATGCACTCCCTGACCCCTTCCTTGTTACTCCTGGAGCATGTGGAAACTTTCTGCTCCCACTGGCAGGGAGCTGCACAGTCTGTGCCTCTGTGGTTTCAGTGGCACTAGGGAGGCAGCAGGTCTGGCCCCAGTGCTGTTTAATTTGAGGGAGAGGCTGAAGGAAGCAGGAAGCAGGCGGAAGGAACAGTGAGGCGACGAGTGAACGAGTTCATGGACATGGTGCCGTGGCTTCTTGGGCAGTGCCAGCCCTGGTTCCTCACAGAGGGCCAGTGTGTAGTGCCCACTTGGCCCTTGCCCAGGGTCTTCCCTCACTGTGGGACAGCAGAGCCAATTTTAACCCTCAGCACTCAGGAGTGTCCAGGCCATCAGGCTGCTGCAACTGTGGACACATCCTCATCCTACATACAGTGTAACACTAAACAAAGAAAATAAGGACAAGCACCAGCCTTGACACCACAAATCCTTCCCCCTTTCTTGCTCATATTTCAAAAAAATGTTGGACCTCAGCGATTTAGGACACCCTTACTTTCAGCATTTGCTGGCCTTGCTCTTCACATCCTTGCTCTAGTCTTCAGCTTCCTGTATTCTGCCCTAATCCTACTCCTCTTGGCTTGCCACTGTCTTAAGGCCAGTGATGGACCTTTGTGGTCTTCAGACTCTTGTCTGAGGAATAAGCAAAGCCAGAAAGTTAATAGCTTTTGCAAATGATCTGGATTGGATCCCCTCTACTTTAAAGAAATCTGGCCTGCTTGTGATGATGATTTGCAAAGAAACCACAGCTGAGCCAGATGGACTTATGTTCCTCTGACACTGCATGCAATGCCAATTGAATGTTCTCAATCTCCTTGCCCTTGTTTCTCTCGCTGTGCTGGGCAGACAGCAATAGGTGTGATGCAGAGTTCAGTCCAGTTTAACCTCCTCCTGATCACAGACAAGATGTCTCCAAAGCACCCTGAGCGAATGCGCAAGTTCCGGGCGGCGGCAGAGCTCTACAAGGGGAAGGTAAGTCCAGAGAGAAAGAGGGGCTGTTAGGGATTTAAAAACCTCAGTGACTTCTGCCATGAATGGGGAGGCAATAATCTCCTCTGTGAATTGTGAGAGCAAAGGTCAAGTAGCAGCAAAAGAGGATTATCTGGATAATTAAATGGAAGGTTTGGTTCTGTTCACCTTTAGCCAGTTTGCCACCTTGTAGGAAAATACCCTCTGTATCCTGCTCATCTGCTCTCTTGGTGAAACATCGTGTACTTTGCTGCTTTTAGTCCAGTTTTGTTCCCTTGTACTGGGAGATGAGGCACAGCTGCTGCACTTCAGTCTGCCAACAGTTGTGCTCCACTGATGTGAGAAGTGAATTTGTATTTACAGCCTGCAGGACGCCAAGGAGCCTAATATAAGTGACCAGATAGCAAATAATGTCAGGGCTTCTTAACCCTTAGACTTCTGGAAATGGATATTTTAAAGGAGCAGCAAATTTATTGCTTAGATTTCCCACACTAAGGTGATGAGATAGATGAGGTGTTTCAGAGAAATTTTGCCTGAATCTAATCCCTCTAGGAACAGAGCTCCCTAAATAGTAAATCATCCTATGTCTGCTTCTCTGCCAGCAGCTGGATTACAGTGGAATTTGTGTCCAAGGAACAGAGGAATGAACTTGCAACCAAAGAAGGGTTTGGAGCATTTGTGGCAAGGGAGAGCAGCAGATGGGAGAGGGCAGAGTATCACAGAAGTGGGGAAGGATGAGCTGAGAGGCATAAAGAGGCCTTCCTCTGAGAAGTGTGGAGCTGGAAAGATTTGGGATCTGATAACTAGAATATCTGTATTAATCTAGTTTTGGTATAGAAGAAACAGATTAGAAATCAAGTATACCCTCACTTTTGAATTCAGTGATCACCTCAGAACCATGCAATCTCAAAAGTCTTGAGACTTGCTTATGGCAGGACTACTTTTTTACAGCTTTCCTAAGCATTGGCAGGAGACTAGGCAGGAACTATGTATCAAAATGTCTCTTCAAAAATGTTTTGCTTTGATGAATATGTAGTTATAGAAAAAAACTAATTTATCTGTAAAATTCCATTTATCTATTGCGAGATGTGTGTTAAAGTGACACCATGTTCTCCATGAGAAGCAGAGTCTGATACAGGTCTCCACCTAGCAGCTATTTCTTCTAACGCAATGCTGTTTAGCATCACTATCCTTTGCTGATGCAGCTGCATCTAGTTTTCATGTGACTTGCCTAGATCTGAGAATATGACTATAATTTTCCTAGAAATGCTTCAGAAAACATTGGATAAAATGTTATACTGAAGTTCAGACAATTTATGAATTTCCAGCAAGCCAAATCTATTTTTTTTATTTGTGCAGGCAAGTTTCCAACCAAATCAGTCTACAAGTTTGCCAGAATAAAATATAAACATTATAGATGTGGGGATTTGACTAATTATTTCCACTTTACTACTGTGGTAGTTGAGGACACAGAGATGAAGTGACTTAGAGTTTAATAAGTTGTTTTTCCCAAAGGAGTGGCACTCTGACGAGTAAATTATGTTTTGGACAGCTCTCCTAGAAAGCATTGAGAGAGTGCTAGGATCCCTCTATTTGAATTTTAGATCTGGATAGTAAGGAGTGAGCAGAGTGATATGCCCACTTACTGCTCTGAATTATCAGGTCCTTGGTATCAGTGGCAGCCACTGCACAATACCATGAAAATCCCTGCTGGCTAATTTTCCTATGTCAAGTTATTGTTGTTGGAACTACCAAGTTAATTGAGGTTTGCTTCAAAACAAGTATTGAGTAGATTTTGCGTTTTAGTGGCTTGCAGATTGCCTGAGAATAAATGCAAGATTCTTGACTTGAATTTTGTTCAGGATTACCAGTGAATAATTCCTGTCCTGTGGGATAGTGGTGAAATGCTAGTTTGTGCTGAAGGGTTAGTGCTACCGGTGCTTTGAGCAAGGAATCATTACTGTGCAATGGAGAGATGTTCAGGTTCCCTGTGAGCATGTACACTGCATCCAGCACTGCTTTACAGTGAATGCAGAATGCCAGAACAGAGTGGGGATACTTGGTGTGTTGCAGGATTTCTACAAGCCAGTGCAGAACACAAACAGAGCCTCAAAAGGGTTCCCAAACAGGAGAAGGGGTATTGATCCTGCCACACATCACAGCTGCACACTGATGGTAGAGCAGTCCTCATCACTGTCATCAAGGGAGAAGAGAAACTTGTTGCTTGGATGGAGAGATGAAGAGGAACTGCTGCTGCTGCTGCTGCTGCTGAGTGGCTGACCCCAAAGAGTGGAGAAAAACCATAGAATTGTGAAATAATTTAGGTTGGAAAACACCCCTAAAATGACAGAGTCCAACTGTTAATGGATCATGAGGAAATTATTCACCTGTCAGTTTCTGGATTATGATCCTTTTAGCTCTGGTTTATGATATTTTCACTTCTGCCTGAGAGGCAGCTGAGATTTTCAGCTGGAGGATCCATGAGGCAGGATGGTGAGGACTTTTATTTGAAAATAGTTTGAACTGCACCTGGAGCAACAGTGACTGCCTGGAAATAGCCTAGATTATTCTAGATTTTATTGTGGAACCCGAGTGCTATAAAATGTTGGAGAGGAAAATGCAAATGGTAGATGATGCTAAATCAGCAGCAGCTGACAACAATAAGAAGAAATATGGTAGTTCTCTAGCACACTTTGAGAAACAGTTGAGGATGGATAACAGTGAACAGAGTGCAGAGCACTGCAGCTGCAGGAGTAAATCCACCAGCCTCCTTGGACCTTCAATCTAGTATGTGCTTATTTGAGAAAGTACCACCATGAGTCGAGGCAAGGGAAGGAAATGCAATGGAAAGGAGATGTCAGGGTTTGCATTGCTGAGCCAAACTAGAATAGTCATATTCCATTTTCTTTCCACAGTATCAGAGAATAACATGATAATTGCAGCTGGTGTTACTCATGGGTGTTTGCTGAAGTCTCAATAAGGTGATATTTGGAATAACAAAAGAAGCTTTTGTTGCAGCTGACATAATTGCTTGCCGATGTCAAAATTATTTGGGTAGGGATATTTGTAAGCTCCCTTTTAATTTAGATGTAAGTCTAGAAATGCATTCTGAGAAACTTTTGGTGTCCTTCAGGAGTTCTTCCATGGAAATGAAAAGATGATGCCCTTTCTCTTGCAGACAGTCATTCGCACAATTTTTATTCCTCTTGTCAGACATTGATGGCTCCAGAACTGAGAGAGATAATATTTAGATATGCCTCTTTTAGCCATAAACAGAGGAGGCTGTAAATATGGACTTTTTATGTCACTTAATAGATATCTACAATAAAGTTGTTTTTATAACTGTCTTTTTTTTTTTTAATTCATGACTGATGTTTTTGTTTTGCTTTGATGTACTATGATGTAAGAAATTACTCAAACATCAGGATTTGATCTTTTTGCTTATACAAAACAGTGAACTTCAGCTCTCTGAAGTTCAAAGTCAAACACTGGATATAAGGCTTGACCATCCTTTCTGTTTGTCTTTGTTGGAGGAAAAACTAAGCAATATCAAATTGGTTTCTATCATTGCACTGCTATTTTCAATTAACTTTAATTCCTTGGGGAATAACACCATTCCATATCTTAGTATCTACGAGGAACTCAATGTTCTAAAAGCAGTGGCTAGGAATCAATTTGTCAAGACACCAAGACAACACCAGTGTACAAAATTTATGAAAGGTGGTTTATTGCAAGTGACAGTGCACAGATAATATTGTATGAAGGGGACATTTTGTGTCAGGGGTTTCTTATTCATGCAGGATGTCCTTCACTGCCTGAAGCAGCAGATTGCTGAACACAGGCAAGAAGATTGCTACAAAATGAAAAAAAACATCATGGAAATAATCTCAGAATTAAAAAAAACCCAACCAGCTATTGTGCAGGATAGTATGAAATGGAAAGTGAACTTTCTGTTTGGGATGGAACTAACTGATCTCTAGCAGTGACATTAGAGTTGCCATTATAAGTGGGATTTGTTTTTGGTGAATTGTAGCTTTGGTAGATCATCTGAGTATAGGTTTTAGGCTCTGTTCAGCCCTGAAAGAGGATAGGCATATGCTTCCTTACTTTCTAAAACAGGTGGAAAATAAAGTGCCTGTCAATGTTTATTGTAGAGGTTATGTAGATGACTGGCTGAGACATGACTAGGATCTGGATGGCAGAGGTTCAGCAATGTGAATCCTGCTTCATGGTCTATGTAATTTTCCATTGTTACTTCATTCATTCTTTATGGTTTGAGCTGACTGAGAATCTCAGAACAAAATTAATTCCTCATGAGAAAATGCCAGTTTCAGGAAATGGCATCTGTCATGAAAATGTGCCAACTGAGAAACCTTGGTTTTCAGCTGCTGTGGAGATCAGGCTTCTGGAGTAGGCCCTCTGTGCCAACACATCCTACCTTCTGCCCCACAGGCATGCCCTCGAGAGCACACATGTCTGGCAGGACTCCTGGAGCACACCAGCATAGGATGCATGGTGGGCCCTCCTGCTGAAGGAGGAGCCATCCCATGTCACAGGCCTCCCAACAATGCATCATTCTCATAGGCATTAATGTGTCTTCTTCTGAGCTACAAATGCAATTGCCCTCTTTCCTGTATTTTTTGAATATAGGCAGAGAAGGAAACTTTTCTGAACTTTGGCACACTGTAGCTCTGTGGGCCAAATGGGAGTCATTAGAGAGATCCAAGTCAGTAAATCTGAATGACAATGATATCTCAGCCTTTCTATCTGAGGGGCCAGTTTGTGTGTTTCTGTTTGCTCCTGTGAGGAAGAAGGCATTTGGAGTTCTAAACCTCAACCTTTTTACTCTTTTATTCTTACTCTATTCTTGGTATTCAAGGATAAAATACGTACAGCTTTTTAGTTTTGGGTGTTTTAGCAAAGTCTGGAAGCTTGATGAAGAATATTGACTAAATATTTATTCATATTACTATTTTAAAATGCCATTCATCTGTTTTAAAGGTGGTGGAGATTTTGTATAGAAGTGATGTAACAATAATTTTTTTTAATTTTAATGACTTCTTCTTTAACATTTGATTAAAAAAAGTGTTGTTGTCTAGTCAGTCTCTTATAGAGGAACCCAAAAAGCTGTTGAATGCACTATGAGAATGCAGTATCATTTACTGTACTGACATTCTGAAAGTGCTTCCCTCCAACACTGCCTATGTTCCCAGTGTTCCAGTTGAAAAGAGAGCCCTAAAACATTACACACTGCTGTTCCATCTGAAAGCCTCTTACATCATGTCCCCAGACCTGTGAACTTAAAATATGTGACCCTTTTCTAGCTTGGTGTTTTATCCTACAAAAAAGATGAATTAAGTGCTCTGGGAGAAGTACTGCACAACCTGTCTGCTCACTAACTTTTTGCTCTTGGGGCACAGTTGACTTTTGAAAGAAAAATTACAAATGGTGAACATCACATATCTAGTGAAAATGCTGTTCCTCTTTCCGTATTTCACCATAAAACTAAAATTAAACCTTACAGAAGCCTAACTATCCATCCTTCCCATAAGCTGTTGCCTAGGAAAGTTTTCAGATATATTTGTTTTTTATAGAATGTAAATTTAATAAGTAAAGAATTTAGGATTTATGAAGTTTATTTTTAGAGAAGAAAACAAGTTTGGAACTAACTTGAGTGTTCTTCATTGAAAAGAAAGAAAAACATGAGTCACAGCCTGGGAACTGGGCACATTATCTTCACATTACATTGCTTCTTTTTGTTTTAAACTCTTCTTTTCTTGTGTAAGTCAGAAGCCAGAAGCCAGAAGCCAGCCTTGTCCATAGGTACACTGTACATGCTAGGCCTAGTAGATTGCACAGGGTAAAAAGAAGATAAAATGACACATGTTAGCTGGCTGCTTATTTCATTGATTTGGATCTCATCTGCTGAGGGATTTTATTTAATCAGGTCACTGATTAAATTGTTTAAGTGCTATATTTATTTTCTTTTATAAATTTTATAATAATGACTGTAGGTCATTCTCATCTTGGTTTATTCATGTTGAGCTTCTCTCCCTGGTTCTGAATGCTCCACTGAGCTGGGCTGTATGGACATCGGTGTCTTGCAACATCTTCTCTTTCCCAAATCATTGTATCCTCGTTTGTGCTTACTGCAGCTCACTTCAATATGTTCTTTAGTTTTGGTACTCTCATGTTCTTGCAGGCTCCTGATGCCCTGATGCCTATTCCCACATTCAATCAAATTGGATTTGATTCTTCCCCACCAAAATCCCTTTTTACACTGGGTCTGCAATCCAAATAACATGCAAATGAAGTATTCAGCTTCTTTAGTGTTTGCTGTTAAGACATCTTGTTTCCTTATCTATTAAGAGAATAGAAGTGGAGATTGCCTTCCTGTTGTTCTGTAGATATATTTTTAAAGAAGGCAAAAGAAGACATTTTGTTTGGTAGTGTAAGTCTGGACTTGATAAAATACAGACTGGTTTGGCATTGCATGAACCTGCTAGATAGTAGCCAAGGAAAGTGTTGTCCTAACAGAGTATGGATGGTTTTCTCAAACTCTTTATAAAAAATCACTGTTAATCTTCATACAATCACTGGGGATCTGTTCTCTGTCTCAACTTCTTTTTTTTCTCAAATTTCTGATTTTCTCACATTTTCTTTCCTATTTCCATCACAGATTCTCTTTATCCTGTTAGATAGCAATTTGAAGAGCAATGAACGAGTATTGTCATACTTCCAACTGAAGAAGTCCCAGCTGCCAGCTCTGGCTGTATTCCACGCACCAGATGATGAGCACGACGTGTTGACTGTGGATGAAATCTCCACTGAGCGTATACAGGACTTCTGTAATAGTTTTCTACAAAAAATGCAAAAGGTAGAGGGGGTCCTGATGCTGTTGTTTACCAGGCTGTTGAAGAAGATGACTTCAGTTCCTTGAACTCCTCCCCATCCCTGCCACTTTCTCTTTCATGTACATTTCCACCTGAATATCAGAGAAGCATTAGATTTAGGGCAGAGCAGAGATGGATGTCTCTGCAGACATCCATCTGTCTTTTTTTCATTGACCTCTGCCTTCTAGTCTACAGCAAGAAGAATTCACTGATCTCTGCAGCTGTATGAAGGTCTCTGTGAAGCATCTGTCTTTTGGAAACAGCAGCTAGGGAGACAAAGTGAAGGGTGCTTTTGGATGCTGAGAAGGGAGGTGGTGGATGGCAGCATATGGGAACAGGTCAGAGAGACAGTGGCATGGATAGGAATTAAATCTATCAGGAAGACTACAGAACAGAGTATACAGATAGGGCCTTAGAACTCTACCAGGGGTCTCTGCAATTAAATCTCCACGTTCATTCAGTGTTAAAAGTTCTCTCTCTGTCAAAATTCATCCACCTGTAGCACAGGGTTTTGGTGTTGTGCAATGGAAATAAGATAGGACAGTGGCATAGACAGCAGAGGGAGGCATTTGAGTTATTTTGTTTTCTTTATGCCTATGCTGAGAAACCAAGTAATGTCAAATCTGATTTCATGCCTCTAATGTGTTTCAGAAAGAAGACAAATCTGAGGAGAAGCCCCTCAATGAAGAGCTCTGATTCTTTCTCAGCCAAGAGGATGACTGTAGCCAGAGTCTGTGTCTGCTGTGTGAAGAGTACATTCTGCCCTTTCAGAGCTCAGCAATTCCTGAGCCAAGTCAGTCATGGATTCCCATCACCATTCTATGTACATACATGCTGTCTGTCTCTCCAAGAACCTCCACGCTATTATCTCTTCTAAATTGTTGGCTCCACATCTCTTTTTTCAGTACTTCAGGACCTCTAGTACAATATGTCTTTCCATGCCTCTCTGTTGGAGAAAAGGTGGCATAGTGAAATGGCAGTATGTAAGGTAAAGCTAGTAGTTCCCAGGGATCTGTTTCACTCATTCTTTTGGGTTTTGGTGCCATGCTGGGATCCAGTCAGCCTTTCCTGATACTACAAACAGATTTGTTGCTTGATATCACATGAAATTTTCCATTTATTTTACTAAATAAAGCAGTAAGTGAATGGTCTGAATTTTTATACAAATGTTATTTCCCACTCCCCTTGTCTTTCACTTAAAGACAAGCTCTCTGTATTTATGAGTGAGTAAGCTCAAAAAACCTCCTTTCTCCGAGTTTAACCAATGCAATGCCTAACAAGTCAGGTTGGTTGCTAAGAATTATTCCCTATGGAAATAGACCCATCATCAATAGATATTTCCACCAGGAGAGGAGACATCTGTGAAGCTTTGGGTTCAGAATAGCACTAGGTAAGCAGGTCTGAGATGGTGCAGCAAAAATAAATGAGCCTAAGATGTTGCAGTCAGTAATCTTGCCCAAGAGAGGCTGTTGTTGATCAGAGCAAGGCATGATCTCACCATCTGTATGGCCAGAGAAGAGAACTGTCTGCACCAGATGACCTCTTGAATGAGTGTGTGTACAGGGGTAAAATATAAAAATATATTCCTGAATTATGCTTGATGCCCTTGTGGCTTTTGTGCACTGAAAAAAGACTATAGAAGTGCAGGATAGATGCTAAGAGCTGAAGGCTGAGACCCAGAGAGAGGGGAAGGGCTTAAGGTGCCAGAATACCTTGCTGCTTTTGCCCTGGGTATGGGCAGAGATAGTAGCACTGAACTGGAATGACTTGTACATGAGGCAACTTTGGTGTTGATCTGTGTGAAGGTGTGAGCACACGGATCAGCCCCTCTGAAGTACTGGGGAGCCAGAGGGTCCCATCCTAGACCCTGTCACCCCACAGCTTTGAGGATAAGAGATGGCTCACCTTCCAGTGGCCCAGAACCCAGGCAGAGCAAACTCACACCTGCCTTCCAGAATCCTCATGTCAGTGATGTGTGATGGTTTTAAACTCCCAGTTTTATGTCAGTCCTAGAATGTGCAGGGCTATATCTCCTGCCAAGAATGCTGCTCATTTTCCCTCAGTTGGAAAACTACTCCTTTTTACAGCAATAGCTTGCTCCTCCCTAGGAAGGGTTTATTCCTTTTCTCTGTAGTATGGAAAAGAGGGGACAGGCTTCTGGGGAGCCATCTGTGAAGAGTCTTTGCATTGTAGGTGTTTCCAGTGTCATGCACGTCTGTCTGTGGTTCAGACCAAGGAGTGTGGGGGCCCTGACCTGCTGCACGAGTGCCCAAAGTCTGTGTCTTGGCCAGCTGCAGAAATTGGGCACAGACGTGACTTTCTCAGTGCTGCAGGGAAACAAAATAGGACATGAAAGAAGCTCTGGTTCTGCAAACAAGCCTGGGAGTAAAAGCAGTGTCCCCAGTGACTGTGCTCACAGCTGTGTGTACACAGCTAATTATAGGGATACTTTTCAGGAGCTTCATTATGTACACTGGGGAGTTTAATTCCCTCTGCACCTTACAGAGCTCTGCATCTAACCAACAAACTAGGGAGCCACGAGCAAGCCACAGGAAAAGCCTCCTCCTCCTTCCTCCTCCTCCTCCAACTGTTCTGCAGTACTTTGCAGGACTCAGACAGCACAGACAGCCCTGGGGTGCTGCACACAGGATGCCTTGTGTACAGATGTAGTGGCAGTGGAATAAGGGGTCTGCCTTAATCCCTGTGCTCAAAGGCTTCTGCAGTGTAGCTTTGGTGGGCTTAGCCACTGCGACAGGGCATTTGAGGTAAGAACCAGAGGCAGAATCATTTCATGGGTCAATCTCTTGTTTCTTTAATTTTTGGGTTTTGTGCCCTGCTACGTCATCTCTGACCTGAACTTGTGATATATGTGGCCCAGATGTTTTGAGCTATCTGGGGAGGCTGGTTTGGTTTGCAAATGAAGGAAGTATGAGATGCAAATTGACAGAGGGCAGGATAAGGGGTTCCCTTTCACCTCAGCATTGTGGACATACTGTGGTATGACAACCCCTGTTCTGCAGCAGCATCTGAACTCAAAGGACATTCAAATATCTAAGATGAAAGCTCAATTTGCCTAACAGGAAAATGAGGCTGTAGAGGCATGTCAGAGCTGCTCTTTACCCCAGGGAACAGGGAATTGGGTTGTGCTGTGGAAGATCAATTTCATATCCATCTTTGGTGAGAAAGGATTTGGACATCTCCAGAAGCAGAATGTTACAGAGACCTGGAGGTTCAGCAAGGGGGACATTTTTCTATTTTGTTCCCCTGAACCGTTGTGTATGACATTAAACAACGAAGTGTGGCTTAGAGGTGAACTAGCCCCCATCTGCTGCAGATTGAACCAAGACTTTGTATATGAAAATCTGTGCCTCACCTTTGTCACTTTAGTCCCACTGCACACAGAGTTATGGATCTGGCTATGAGGGGCTGCTGAGCTGCACAGAATCTGACTGCAGAAGAACTGAACAACCTTTGCACCTACCCTGAAGAAGAGGAGCAGGCACGGCATGTGAGTGCATGTGAGTCTGCCTTGTCAGCACTGCTCCTGCTCTTGGCAGTGGCTGGGCAGTGCTGAGAGGCCTCTGACTGCCAGCACAAAGGGAAGAGACATCTCCCAGGCCATGCAGCCCTGGTGCATTATGCATGCAGAGGTCAACCATCAGCACAGCAAGGCAGGACTGAACTTCTTCCTTTCTTCTAGGGATCCTTCCAACTTTGAATAAAAAAAATTTAAAATCTCTCAGATATTCCCCAGAATAGCTGTCACAGGATGAACTTTATGCTGTCTAAGACAGATCTCATCTCATGCACAGAAGTCCAGCACTGAGCTGGGCCTGAGTTCCCAGGATGGGGAGGAGATAGTGATGATTTAGAACATATGGTAGGAACCACTGTTCCCCTCATCATAAATGGATGAAGAGCATGGCTGTCTGACACCTCTTTTCACAGAATCACAGAATGGGTCTGGTGGAAGGGACCACAGTGGGGTCATCTGGTCCAAGCTCCCTGCTCAAGCAGGGTCATCCCAAGCACATGGCATGGGATTGTGTCCAGATGGTTCTTGAATATCTCCAGTGAGGGAGACTCCATAACCTCTCTGGGCAATGTGTTTTAGTGCTCAGTCACCAACACCCTAAAGAAGTTCTTCCTTATATTCAGATCCAAAACTTTCTGTGCATCAGTTTGTGCCCATTGCCTCATGTCCTGTTACTTGGCCCCACTGAGAAGAGTCTGGATCCATCCTCTTGACACACCCCCTTCAGATTACAGACATTGATGAAGTCCTCTTTCAGTCATCTCTTCTTGAGGCTGAACAGACCCTGCTCCCTCAGCCATTCCTCATAAGAGAGATGCTCCAGTCCCTTAATCATCTTTGTTGTCCTTTGCTGGACTCACTCCAGGAACTCCATGTGTCTCTTCTGCTGTGGGGCCAAGGGGAGTTCATCTGAAAAGAAGCTAAACCAATAAATTGGGCAGAAATATTAGAAACAAACTCTCTCTTACTGGTGGACAGATCACAGGACTTAGTCACCTCCACACAGGATGGCTTCCTCTCAGTACCACAAATGGCAGCCCATAGGCTGGCAAAGAGGTGGGGACAGGAGGAGGAAATATTGTCTGAAGGATACAACTGGGACAGTGGTTTGCAGGACCGTGAAAGTGGAGGGCAAGGAAGAGTCAAAGACTGCTTTGAGAGAAGGAGAGGACTTGCCCAAGGAATGATGTGGCCAGCAAAGGTAAGGGTCAGTGAGAGAAGGTGCTGGGTGGATACTACAGAGAACTGATAATGGTGGAGAAGAGAACACAGAAGTGTTTTTCCTAAGGCTGTGAATCAAATACTTCTTTGACCCATTTTGGCTTAGTCACTAAAGAAACTTCAGAGGAACATTTTCAGTGGAAAAACCTGCAAAACCACAAGATGCACATTGAATAAGAGCGTACTTGTTCTCTCATTTGAATTTCTCCCTTCTCTGCTAAAGTACCTGCAAATCCAGACAGGCAGGCAGGCAGGCTAGTTGCATGATCTGTAAAGCAGCAATTCTGTCCAGGTTATAGGAAAGGCCCATGGATAACTGCATCCCTGCCTGCACCAGGCCACCACATCCAGCAGCTATGCAGAGCTGCCCTCTATCACAGCTGCAAACAGCCCTGTGTCCTCCTCCCTGCATGCTCACCAGGGCTCAAGCCATTGAGTCTTCCATGGATCACAACAGCCCCTGGAGAACCCCACATCCTGTCCACATACAGGTTGAAATGCCAGCCCCATCAAGTCTCCAGCCTAAACACATGGGCTGTGTGAGGACTCCATGTTTCTCCCTATCCCTGTGTTATGAGTCTTAAATATTCTTCATGTCTCCCACCTTCCTCTCTTCCTAGGCCAGAGCCCACATTTCATCATCCTGTCAGGGATTAGTGTAATTCTATGCCACCCATGTCATGTGTTTTAGTGGGAGCTTTTGCTGCTTTTGTCAGTGGGGAATGGGTTCCCTGGGATTTCTCTAAGTGGGTGGGGGAGCTTGTATGGAGCTTGTATGTCTACATCACCAGATTTATTTCTTGCCTTTTACCTTGTAGATGAGGTATTGGTGGTATTGCTATCTGTAACTTTCTCAGTCCAGCTTAATACAGCACATCATTACTTCCATAGGTGCCAGAACACATAGCATGGGTGCAGTCTGATTCTAGTTCCATTGCTTGTGTGGGCAACTGCAGACAAATGTCAAGACCTTGGATATTCTAATCAGCTATCAGAAGACAGGATGGGAACTTGCAGTTTCCTGTTTTTCCCTCTGTTGCTGTTAATTTCTGGAACGAAATAGAATAATCACCTCAAGAAAAAGAAATTCATCTGTTTTCTTCTCCACTAAATTATAGAGGGCTGTATTCCTGAAAGCTTGTGTTTTAAAATACAGAGGTGTTATTTTCAATATAAATCTGTTGTGCTCAGAGTATTCTTTGGCATCTTGGAATTCAGTGTGGGTGTTGATCCTGGATATATCATAACTTCCCATTGCAATCAAGACTTTATTTTCCTTGGCCAACTTCTTCTGTTCTTTGGCTGAGAAACAGAAGAGACAGACAGTGACTTACCCCAGACTGTTGATGAAGCCTGTAGGCAGAACTGGAGACAGAGCCCGGATCTTCTGCATGCAGATCTCCTGAATGTAAGCCATGTGGCCACACTTTCTCTTCACCTTCCCTCTCTCTGTGACTCCCAAGGGCTATTTTCTTAAGTTGACATGGCAGTATTTCACCATGAGTAAAAGGCTGTCTTGTTTGGTTTCTTGTTTGGAATAGCTGAAGCTAAACAGATCTGGATCATTGTTTTCCCTCTGTCTCTCACTCCTTGCAGTGAGACCTTTCCTCTTGGACAAACTGCTTTATTCTTTTGGGGTCTGATGGTGAATGTGCTTCCTTGCTGCATTGCTTTCTCCAAGCAGTTGCTGTGCTTTCTTGGATCCCTGGGCACCCTGGAATTCCGACCCCATCTCGTAGCAACATTCTCAGGTTTCTTGCTCTGTTGAGATACTAGCAGTAGAGAAAATACTATGTTAAGCAGATATTAAGAAGATATATTTGTGTCATCAATATGAATAATTAGGAAATATTTATATATAACTGTATTTAAAATATTTTATTACAAAAATATTAAAAATGTATATTTGCATAATCAAGAAGTGTGGAGGGCCTGCCGCAACAAAGAAGTACAAGTGGCAGGTGAGAAGAAAATGTGAATGAGCCCTTGCTTGGTACATTTTAGTCGTAGCAAGACAGTAGCAGAAAGAAAGGTATTGTTAAAGTGAAAGGCAGTTTGTCATGCTATAACTGAGGCAGTAATGCTTATATCAAATGATCAACAGTCTTTAAACGTTCATCAGTCTTCTTTTCACAGACCTGTTCTGCCATCCGGGGGTCTGGATGCTGCCATGATTAAATGACTCTTTCAGGCATTTCCACCTTGCAGGTCTCCAGCATGGGAACAGCACATCTTTGGTGTCTCTACTGTGACCAGATTGCTCACTGCCACAGAGACACAAACCACTCTGGAAAGATGCACTGCTCCCACAGAGCAGTAGACAGAAGCAGGGTGACCTGAGAATCACCCTGTTAAAGTTGTTCTCAGGATCCCAAACCAGGGTCTCTTCTTTCTACCTTGCTATCTACAAGCAGCATGGAGGCTTGAGGGTACAAGGCATTCCACAGGCTCCCTCTCAGTCTCCAGGACAGGGCTGGCTCTCACTGCACCCTCCTCCCTGCTGGCTCCCTGTCTCTGTGTGAGTGAGGGTCCTCTGACCCTGGTATGATTTTTTTTTCTCTTTTTGCCCATACCCATGCCCTGGAGGCAGCTCTGTCCCAAGCATAACACTGCTGCCCCCAGGGAAAAGTGCCTGCCTTATCGTTTGTGCCTGCCTTATCGTTTGTGCCCCAGGCACTCCCTTTTAAAAAGGACAAATATCCTATGCAAAAGGAGAACAGAGAGAACCCATCAGGCACCCTCTGTCAGAGTGGTGATGAAGAAAGACTTAAGCAACACAAGCAAATGGATTAGCACTTTGCCTGGGGGCCCTCTTGGAAGGTTTCTGTTTGGTCTCTGAGTCCAGAGACTGGTGTTTCAGTGGACTCGTTCTTGGCAAGTCTGGATTTGTGGCTTAGGACAATAAAACCCTTCTTCCTTTAACAATAAAGATAACTGCATCCAGAACATTTCAAACTAACAAACTTAAGAAACTGCTTTACCAGCATTTTACAAATAGGGTGGGACTTCTTTCTTTGGCTGTTCTGTGGAAATGAGGTGGTCTGTGTGTCTGCTTGTCCTGTCCCCACTCTCAAATGATCAGACACACCTGACAGTAGGGCAGTGGTCTCTAAGGTATTGTGGTGCTAGTAGTTTTGTGAGACTATGTGTTGGGCAGAAGTGGAAAGTCTCAAAACTGCATGATTAGCTTTTTCATGTCAGGGGTACAGTAGCCTTGCTCGTAACATGCCCTCACACTCTTGCTGGGACCCTCAAATTCCCCAGGATGAGCTGCCTGGGAGCTGCTCCTTGCTCCTTGTCCATTGCCTTCAATGGTACCAATGTCCTCTGTCTCACTTCAGCGCCACCTTCTTGAAAATTCACGCAGGATTGTTTACTTCAGTTTGGGCTGGGTTTATCTGAATATCTGTCCTTATGCTGGGAATCCATCAAGCATGCAAACCCAAAGCTCCTGAAGTAGCTGGCTTCTATTTCTAGCCATGACAATCAGCCAAAGACTTGGCACTGCTTTATTTATGTTTAATTTACTAAATGTGTCTCTGTGAATTTCTCTGTGACAGACAGAGATGTCACAGATGGGCAACATGTGTGGGAGGGGACTGTTTCTGGACAAGCACCATCCTCCTCTGTTTCTCCCCAAGCTCCACCACCCACTTAGAGAAATCCCAGGGAACCCATTCCCCAGATCACTGACAAAAGCAGCAAAAGTTCCCACTAAGAACAAGGACGAGGGGCATCCCTGGGGCCCAGTAGCTTTTCAGGGAGCTCATAGAATTTGGCAGAATGAAGGACATCCACCAGGCAGGCAGGGATAGGCAGGAAAAAGCTTCAGTAGCAAGACATCAGGAACATTTTTCTTAGGAGAAGCTTAAGATAAACTTTGTGCCTCAGTGCTAAGTTTTGCATGGAGGAGGCAGAAACCTGATCTGAGATTTCAGGTGCTTGCTGTCAGGCAGGAGAGAAGGAACTAAAGCCAAGATCTCAGCTGTCATGCCAGCCTTGCAGATCTCTCTTCTGTGGCAGTACAGAGCTCCTCATATCACTCCTGCTGCTGTTTTACTGATGGTGTCCCCTTCTGGAAGTGCAAATGCAGTGTGATAAATTATTTTCTTATGTTCTTTCTTACTCAAGGTCTTCCCAGATAAGGCAATGACAGAGATTCCTGTTTAGCAATCCAGTGCCTGCACTAGAGGATGGGGACAGTAACAGATGGTTAGAGTGACAGCACAGAGATCCTGGAGAGATCAGACAATGCAGAAGAGCTCCAGGGGCTGAAAAAGAGAGTGAACTTGGGAGGCCTGTGTATCATTTGTCATCACCAAGCCCCAGGCTTGGGAAGGCCAGGCAGTGATAAGAGGGCCCTTGGCTGAGGGAGGTGCTCCTGCCAGACAGGCTCTTCTGCTGTGGAGGGCAGAGGACAGGCACACAACCACACATCTCTCCCTCCTGCAGCTTGTACAGCACTTGGCACAAACAGGACCTTAATCCTAATGAGATCCCTGGGCAACTCTGATGAAATGACTGTCCTGACTGCAGTAATTACTGTTCATTTCAGTTACACACTCAGGTCTCAAATAAACAAGGGTATTTTTAGGAGATAGCGAATATGTCTTATTTATTGTGTAGTATTGCTATTTTATTTAATGGATCCTCCAGTAGGTTCATTGGTTCTTCCTCCAGTTCACTACTGAAATGACCATCAAGAAAGACAATCACCTACCTCAAAGAGCTGAAGTGACAGACAGATGCTTGGCCAAGTAACATGGGGGGAAGGTGTGTTTTACAGACGTGTACAGATGGTATATAATATATGCACAGCAGAGATTCTCATTCAATGTCTGCTGCATGAAAATGACAACATTTTCACTAATCTTAGGCTTAGCCAGCCAGCAGGGTTGTAACTGTTTGTGTCCCCAATGTGTGACTCATGCAGTGTATTTTCCTGATAAATGTACAGTAACATTTTCCAGTGTGAAGCCACGGCTGTAGGTGGGAGACAGTGAAAAGAAATCCCAAATAATACAATCCAATTGGTGCCAGGAAGTATTGTAAGCAGATCCTATTACTAGAACAGAGAGGAAAAAAAAAACATTTGTTAAAGCCCAGGAAGGAGAAAATGTAAAGTTGGTAAAAGTCCTTAAAGGAAGATTCTATTGTGGAAAATAGTAGAATGCAACTTCTGTGACTGATACATGTTGCAGCTCATATGTCTGTTCTTATGTGATTTTTGACATCTGTGTTGAATCTTCAAATTACATATTTTATCACGTAGATAGACAAAAGAGGACATATAATTTCAGCAGAGGAGATACCAGTCAGATTTTTCCAAGCAAATGAGGGGGAATGTTGAATCCAAAATTGTCACCTCATGCCTGCAGCACTGGAGTCTTACTCTTTTTCTTGTACACCTGTCCTGGTTTTCTTCCCAGTGCCTGGCTAAAAGGAACATGAGACCAAATGGAAAGAGCTCTGAAAGAAACTTGTTACCAAGCAGACAACTTTCAAAGCTGCAGAACAACTTGAGACGGGATTTTATTTCAAACCACACTGATTTCACTCACTCAGACTAACACTCTCATAACCACATATTCATAGGCACCAGAAGGCATTTGTTCATACTATTCTGTTTTCTTGCAGTCACATTGAAGATTCAGTTCATGGGCTCTGGAGTTCTCATTATGTCTCTGGTGTTTCTCTTAGTTTGGCCACCATATGTTCATTTTAGATGCAACTTTTGCATCCTGCAGGAGTTAGCAGTAACTGTTGTCTTTTTTGCCTCCATCTTTTACCACCTCTGAGTATCATCCTCCTTTGTCTCCTCATCTAGGTATCTTAGAGCTCAGTCTCGTTCTTTATCTTAGCACCATCATCTCCAGAGATCTAATTTTTTTTTTCTTTTAATAAGTCTTAGGTGTACTCTGCCCTTTGTTTTAGGACTTACCTGGTTTTAAACTGTGTTTTTTTTTTCCCCTCAGTCTGGATATCTAGAGGATCTGTGTCAGTATGCTGGGATCTTAATGACCTGCTAATCCAGCTGCCATCAATATGGGCTGTTCTTGTAGCCCTTCTTATGTTTTTGTTCCCAGTGCTTGCACACCCAGACCTCTTCTTTTTTCTCCATTTATATTATTTGATTGTTTCTTTTATAATTTAAAGAAAATTGAGACCACTAATGACAAAGACACCTCTGGCAGAGCGGTGGCTTTTGGAAACCAGTGCCATTTTAGGAAGAAGGAAAAACTAATCTAAAAGATCTGATTTATCACAGAATCATAAAATATACTGAGTCAGAAGGGACCCGTCAGGATCACTGAGACCAACTCATGGCCCTGAGGAGAAAACCCCAGGAATCACACCCCAAGCCTGAGAACACTGTCCAAACATTTATTGAATTCCTTTTATCTTTCCTTCTCCTTTTAAAATTCTTTCCTGCTTTATGTGAACACATTTATTAATAAAAATAATATTTTGCCAAGTTTAATACAAATAAATGATAAATATGTATCCAAAAAGCATATAAACAGTGTGAAATTAATATTAAGGAAGGTCATCAAGACAAATTATTTGACTATCATGTGATGTAAGGAACATTTATATAGTTTGTAGTTATGCACAAGAAGATAAGAGTAATCAGATTTCATACTTCAATAATACTTCTTCATGCCACAAACAGCATTTCACAATTAACTTTGTATTGCATGTTTCCCTCCACTCCCTAGCATTCCTTTGTTCTCTATCTGATATTAACAACAGAGGCCAAGACCAGGGGCTTGATGTACCACAGAAAAAGTTATTTGCTTACTAAAGACAACATTTATGATCCTAGAGATACTGAATGAGATAGAACAAAGAAACTGATATAATACTACAGGGATGCTTGTAAATACTTCAGTGATCTCCTGCATTCAAGACAGACAGAACATAAATGTTTCAATCTGTTCTTGGCTTCACAAAGGCTGGCAGATTTGGCATCTAAGATGCTATCCTAAGTATGTTGTTTTAAAAAAAATAAAAGAAAAAAAAAGCATTATTGTTATTTTTTTATTTACCAGATGGATGAGAAGAGTGAAACCACAGCTGCTTTCTTATCTCTTCCCATGTCTGTACAGGAAATAAGGCGGGCAAATCTCATCTGATCCCAAAGATTTATTCAGGTCAGGACATTTTTGTGTTCATATGGTGAAGCAAAGGGGATGGGTGTGGAAAAAGAAGGGAGGTTTCTATTCCCTTTTCCCATAAGAGTGTAACCCAGAAGCATGCTCTGTTTATATAGACAAAGCTTGAACATTTTCCTTGCCCCATTTTTCATAAGATTCTTGAAGTACAAGAAATGCAAGTTTTTTATATGGGTTATTTAATCCCTACACAAGAGCCTCTGCCAATTTTTTCAACATCCAAATAATATTAATATTATCCTGTCTCTTCCTTCCTTCCCAGACTGAAAGAGAAATATGCTGATCAGTGTATGTGGACATGTGTGGGTGGGTGGGGGTAAAGCCAAAGGAAGCAACAGAATTAGTTAGCTCTTAGCCCTGAAATGTTTTGGTTGCTTTATTCAGTGAACTGAATGACCTTGGTCTGACTTATGTGAAATTTTAGTCTTCTCTGCTCATGAACTTCCTATTACCATCCAAACACAGCTGGTTCTGGGAAGTCCTGGCCAAACAGAGATAGTCAGTCTTTGAGGCAACTCAGTGATATCCCATGGAGTGTGCTGAGCACTGGAGCTGAAGGCTTGAGCCAGGCTCACTTTTTTCCAACAAGCAGAACGGGAGAGCAGTGAGCTCCCATTAGGCTGTACTGCTGACTCCAAATGCTCCTGGACTCATAGCTAGACAGATTTTTCTAGGACACTGGGCTTTGTTTTGAAGCTTGATGGATTTCAGGGAGTAACTTTGAAGATTACAGCTGCATAGAGGTTGTGTCTGGACACTAATCTCTGAATTTCAATAGATTAAATTTAATTTAATTTTGCTACCACTAACATAAATATAGTGGCTAAAAACCTCCCCAGTTTACCTACCTATCAACCAACCCACCAACCCCCACAGCTCACCAACTATAAACTTCTCTTTATGGTCATGATTAATGTAGAGACAGGTCCAAACTCTGTAAGTCAGAGGAAGTGGAAGAAGAATTATTCTCTCACCTCTGAATTTGTTCAGAGAAGAAGGATCTGGGCCTTTTAATGGTGTTGATTTTCAGTCCTGCTCCTTAGCCCTGGGATACTGAGCAACCCTTTGTTCCAGAGCCCAGAGCGACATCCTTCAGGTTGGACACGCAGGTGTACTCCATATCCATGGGCAGGAGAAAGTTACTGGAAGTTATTACATAAGATGGAAAGGGAAGCTTCTAAACTGCCCAAAATGTTGGAGGAAGCATGAAAGAAAATAGCTGTAAGATGGTGTGGAAGCCTTCCCACCCTCAGAAGACTGACACTATCTGTGAGCTTCAGATAGCAGTTTTTACAACAGTTCTAAGACTACACATAGATCCACATTGTTAGAACCAATATGTATTTTCACACTGGAAACTTACATTTTTGCAGAAAGTTGTAATGCTGGGGGCAGAATTTTCCTCAGGGGAAAGGTCAAGACAGATTTCAAAGATACGTGTTTAAATATTTTTGAAGAAAAGATCCCCACCACTTACTTGTTATGGAATTACTCTTTTTCCCCCCTTCAATCATAGAAGTGGAAATTAGTCAGTGCTGTTATTTTGAAAAAAATTGTTTCATTGATATGAAACTAGATTTTCTTGTTTATGTGCTTCCCCCTTCTTTTAATATTTGGAAATTTTTAAATCTAGTCTTGAAACGTTTTTTTTCCAGGTTTAACTAACATTTGAACTAGTTTAAGTTTTAATTTTGAGCAGCTGAGTGAGTTTGCTGCCAGAGCTAACACACATTCAGATATGTATATCAAGTTCTTTAAATGCCTGAAATGTGTTCTGTTTATTTTTATTTCATAGTCTTTTGACTAGCTTCTGTGTTTAAAAAACATCTCCCTTTCTAAAGCTTAGTGTCAGTATGCTAGTTTTCAGCACGATTTATTCCATGAGGTTGTTGACTTTAATTATATTGTGGATACTCAAGCACTCTTACTTAGTGGCTCAATTATTCTTGCTTCTTGGATCAGTTCCTAGGTATTACTTAGGACTAAATGGAAAAGTAAAAATAAAGTCTTGTTTTCTCATGTGCTGTAGAACTAGTTGTTCTAAGACACTCTTGTTTATCATGTTGAGAAATCTCTTGGTAAGCCATAGACCATGTGGTGGTTGACTAACTTACATCCTGAAACACAGAAGCAAATATGAAAAGGATTGTCCAAATTGGTAAGTCCAGTTACTTGATACTCTGGGCAACTTGGGTTTGGAAACCTTGCTCTGTTGCAGAGCTGATAGGGTTTATTCCCTTACTGGAGAGATCAGCAACTCTGCTGAAGCCTTCCTAGCATGAGCTGGGCACTCATTAAAGGACACACAGATGTGGAACATGGCTTTAAAGACAGAGGCTGGAAATGGAACTTCTCCTAATCATGAGAGCTGTGGACTGTGAAACAGCCCCTGGGGGATACTGGAAACAAAACCTGACTGCTAGTCCATTGTCATGCTGGAAAAGCCTTGAGGTCAATGCAGGGATGAAGAGACTTAGCAATTCCCACAGGCTATGGTGAAAAGGTCTGTCATTTTGGGTGAGAGTGCAAATCATATTGTCTTTTTAGTCTTCATCTATAGCATTTCCCAGCAGAATTATTCCATTAAGGGGGTGACCTGGGCCATGCAGAGGAATCCTGCTGAGGTCTCCTTGGTAACTTATCCAGTGGCACCAACAGATGCCCATGTCTGCTGGCACATTCTCAGTAGACATCTCAGAATCAGTATTCTGTTCTTGCCTTTATGATTGTTGGTTTATAGTTCTTCTTTTTGTTCCCCATTTACTCCTACCTTACGAGCTTTTAATTTACAGCAGGATTCTTACTGCTAATCCCGACAGCAGACCTGGCCTTTGCCTTTGCATATTCTGTTCCTCGTAATGCAGGTTTAATGGTCATCCCTTTCTTCCCGCTCTCAGACTTCTTTTTCACTGCTGTTGCCTTCTTGCTTTGTTATTGACAAGATTCCTCAAGAAGCATTCATTTTTAGAGCCAGTCATTAAGAGAAGTGAAGTAAAACTAGTCCCAAGAGAAATTCAATTGGCAATTTCTCATAATTTCTCCTTTCCACTGCTTAAGATTTTGCCCTATTTGTCTGGTTCCTTACTATTTTTCTGTTTTGGTTTTAATGCCCATTTTCTTCTGCTTAACTAAGAGTTTGCCAGATGGCACTGGAACCAATGATTTACCAGTATCTAGGTAGATGAGGGTGACCAGATCTTCTGATTTCTTTCAGAGCTCAGCATGTCATAAGGCTGAAAACTTAGTTGACCTGAAGTGTGGAAGACAAGGGCAAGAAATACCCTCCTGTTTGCACTACTTTTCAAAGGTGGTTCCTGCCTTGAAGACAGTTCAAGATTGCTGTCCCCAGGCTCTGAGGACCAACAACTGTAACAAAGTAACATGGTACCTCATTGCCACAGTCAAGTCTGATCCTTCCCCAAACTCATAGAGCACTGTAGGAGCTAAAGATAAAACCCTTGGACAGGAGCTGCTCACTGTCCTCTGTCCAAACAGTGGTGGCTCTTTATCTCCATGGATATGCCACCATTTTCATTTTGAGCAGTGCCATGTCCTGGGCTGCCCAGCACTGCTGTGAGTCCAATGTGAGCAGAGGGTGCATCTCAGGGGTTTGGGTTTGTGTGAGCCAACTCTTGGCCTCGTAGCCTGTGTTGCTTTTGGGGGTTTTGGAGCTGACACCTTTGTTATGTGAGTTTTCAGTCTGATATTAGCCTGACATTAAGAGGGGGGATCAGTTGTAAAAGCAGCATGAAATGAGATGGGAGAAGGCTCCTTGCCTACCTTTTCCTGTGGAAGAACAGGTGTCCTGGCTAGCACTGGAGCTTGAGATAGAGCACAGCCAGAAAAGGAGGGGGTGAAAGGCAGGGGGGTTCTTGCAACAAAGAAGGAGACTGGAGCTTGTTCTCATATCTCTGTCCACTCACTGCTCCCAGGCACAGAAAGGCAACCTGGATGTGGCTGTGTCCCCACTAGCCGCTGTGTGTGCTCTGGCTCTCCCTTTTGGCTCAGTTCTTTGATGTTGCTGGCTTCCTGGCGGTGGGCAGAAGGTGGTTCTGATGGTAGCCTGGGGGTGGATCAAGAGTGGGAGAAGGGAGGAGTCACTGATCCGTGCTAATAAATAAAAGGTCCCTCTTCTTCAGTCCAGGGTTCAAGACACCAGGAGAGCTGCCCCCTGAGACAAGAGCTGCAGACTGGCAGGGAAGCAACAGCTTAGTGAGTATACAGGGACTGCCTTGCTTTTCCTGGACAGCTGCTTATTATTATTGCCTTGCTGGTGCTTCACCACTGTAAAATGTTAGGAGTGTTTGCTACAGCATGTACAGTGTTGTAATTTTTCCACTCCAGCTGCAGACACATCAGGGCTGCTTTTCTGATCCTTCATTTATTTGTGAGTCTACAGAGATTTCCCTGGCATGTGCAGATTTGTCTTAGCTCCTTTCTGTATTTCTAACCAATAGATACTGCAAGACAGCAGAGGGGTTTGGCTCTCTATGCTGCATAGTATGTTACCCCCAGGGCAGCCCACGGGTGTTGAGTAGGGGAGATGTGTGCTGGGAAAGTATGGAGTGCAGGGGGAGTAAAAAGGAGTACTTTTGCAAGAGGAAGCATTCCCTGAAGGAGGTTTGTTGGGCTGTGTAGCTGGCATGTTCATTCATCCCTTGAAAAATGTGTTGCCTCTGTGGTGAGAAATGAAACATTTGGGTTAAAGTGGTGTTTGTGGCTGTTCTCCTGTGGTTAATGGCAGGGTATGCTCCAGGCATTCTGGGACCAGAGTCTTCTGAAATGAGAGCAGAGTATTCTAGGGAACAGAAAACTCTGCCCTGAGTGAAGACAAATAAAGAGGGTTTGGCTGGAAAGCGTGTTGGAATTTACCACTGGGCAGGCTCACTTTCATTCCAAGTACACCCAGCATCTTCCTCTCTGTGCCCCTCTGCTTTCCCATTGGGGTTCATTCTCCAGCCTCTCTCTCATGTTTTCCTCTCTTAGCAGCTACTGTACAAGACATTTGAGAAACCTATAAAATCCACATTCAACAATAGGTCCAAAACTTCCGAGTTCTAAGAAATGAAAAAGATCCCAGAGCAGAGAATTTCCTTAAAGAGACTGGAGTGTCAGAGTGCAGAGTGGCAGCAGCAAAGTCTCAGTTCCCCTTTGACCTAGTGTTTATAGCAAACTTATGGCTTTTTCCCAAGGTTTCCTCCTCATTTCAGGCTAAGCACTAAGCAGGCAGAAAGTGGATGTGTATGGGGGAGCCTTGGTGGTGCGGGACTGAGCTGCTCTCCACATGGGGTGGGGTAACAGGGATGCAGAGCAATTCTTTCTCTTTGGTCTGAAGCTGAAGTCCCTGGTCAGTTTTTCTTCCTGAGATAGGAGACTTCAGGAAAGGGTCATGAGTTTGGCATTGAAAGGGTAAATTGCAAAGTCCAGAGTAATCTTTTTCCAATGAATTTTGCTCCTCACTGATGAAGTGTTAGGCTCTGGCTACATGTCCTTGTAGTTGTTGGGTGTGTTACCTTCAGTGTAGCTTCACAGATTGGCCTCTGAAGGTGACAGCAGTGACAACAGTGCAGTAGTTTGGGGAGAATGGTCTGTACCCAGAGTGCATTCACTTTGTATCCTGTCAGTGAGAAATCCTGATACCTGCACATGCACATAGACAAAACAGGCAGTAGTCACAGCTTGAATGAGACATAAGAATAGTTCAGAACCTGTGCCCTAGGTTCATCCCCAGGCAGTGTGTGAGGTCTCATCCCCATCACTGCCACTGGGGGAGGGCTGACAGGCAGTGGGCACCCATCCTCCCTCTCTACTTTGCCTCTAGCAAACTCTTTCCTTTTCACCCAGCAGGGATAGCCATCTCTGTAACTCCTTTTCTCTTTCACTGCTTACTACTGTTCCAAGAGCTGGAGAGTGGAACACCCAATGTTTTGTCCATCTCTGCTGCCCATGGTATTGGATCTAAAGTCTTTTAGGTGTTAAAAGGCAAGGTAATTCTCCCTGAGACTGCTGGCCTTGAAGATTCATCCCAGATGAAAAGCCTTGCATTGGCATGTGACTTAGGTGCCCAGTGAGGCAAGGACTGCTAGTGCTAGACCAGAGAGGGAAATCCTTGCCTCTGACTCCACTAAGATGTTGTCCTTTGGGCTGCAAGAGGAGTCTAGGGTCAGCACCACAGTGAGAGCCTTCAAACGTAGAGTTCTGGGTGCTGCTGTCATCTCAATGCAAAAATCATGATCCTGCCAGCATTTAGGGTTGTCACTCCTGAAGCAATAAAGTAAGAGATGAAAAGGGGCAGCAGGGTTGTATTCCTCCTCTGGTAGCTAGCATTGCAGCAGAGGCCAGCTGGAGAGAAGGGCACTGAGTGGGACAGGAATATTTTAAACCTCTTGCTCCGTGTCTCCATTGGCAAAGCTGACAGAAGAGTTTGGGCTGGTTGTTATCCAGACAGAGTATGATGAGAGCAAAGAGAGCAGATCAGAGGAAAAATCAGAAAAACAAACATTTCTATTTGGGATCAACACACACCTCTGCCTTTGGGTCCCTGGCAGCCTGTGAAATTCCTTCCACTTGCCTAGGCCAGCTTTTCTGAGTGTGGGGTGATAGTGATATGTTTGCCTCTGAATTATGTCCCCCAGCTCTGAACTATGAGAGGAAGGGGGCATGCCCCTTCCTTCCCAAAACCTAATCCAGTCTGCTAATAGAGGATGTTTTGTAATAGCTCCAGGAAGAGTGTGTACCAGCTAGCTGTCACCTTGCCCAGGCTCTTTCACAGCTCTTTTATAGCTCTGTTTTCATAATAAACATTCCACTGCTAATTTTGCAGTCAGCCCAGGATCTCCAGCTATCCTCAGTAAGAAGAGAGCAAAACACAGTGAGAAAGAGTGAGAGATTCCTCCCTGCACTGGCACAATGCGCACACTCGTCATCCTCATGCTCCTGGCTGTCTTGGTGATGGCTGCCACTTGCTATGGTAGGTGACCTTTATTATTGTGTAGAATGAAAGCTCCAAACCTGCAGACCCATTTATGGGTCTGTTCAGATGTTTGTTATTTAAGTTTACATCTTATTTGCCCTTAACTTGATCTCTTGCCTGCTTTCCTGCCCTTGTGTCAGTTCCTTCTAGCTCTGATCCAGAGCTGTAATCTCCAGTCATTGGAATTCATGGTCCAAGATGCTTCAACCCTTTTCTTTCTGTTCTAGCTCACCTCACAGACTGCTCTTCTTTTTGTCCCTTTGTTGTCTGGACTATGATGAGAGTGCTAATTCTTATTTGTTCCCTGCTAATTGGAAGATTTCCCTTTTTCCTTTTGTAATATCATCCCCGTTTTCCTGTGAGGCACATAGTTCCATATTGGTGGAATTAAGATGCTGCTTCATGCAAGAGTCAAGTGCATTTCACTGTGCTAATCCATTCTCTAAGAGCACATGCAAGCTTTGAAGGTAAATTGGTAGCCATCCACTGTAGTGTCAGGAGCAGAAGGTGAGGAGCTGTGTTGGAGTATCAGATTGGATGACCAAGCATGAGTCTGGAAGCACTAACTAAAGCACCAGGTAGCTCTGTATTAAACTCCTGAGCTCTTTAAACTCCTTATATAAATTCTAGGTCACACCCCTGATCCCTTTCTCTTCCTTTTAAACAAGTGCCTTGAAACCTGGTTTCTCTAATTTCTATGTATGTTCTATTGATCTCTGGCATATGAAATACTGAATCCCATCAATACAGTGTCATAATACATGTTTCATTCTTTCTTTCCACAGAGTCCCATGAGAGCATGGAGTCCCATGAGTATCTCAGTAAGAGACTGCTTTAATCTTTTATTGAATTTGAAGAGTGCTACAGACATGTCCAGGATCATTTACTCCTACTCCTACTAGGGATAAAATAGATAGAACCACTGAGCCCAGGGAAATTGAATCTACTGAGTGATGGAGTTTCAGAATGAAAAGAGAGAGAGTTAAAAGAAGACTTCACATGTTTTGGCACAAACTCATACCACCATTTTGTATAGCATATAATGGGAATTGGAAAACAAAATTTGAAAACAGAGCTCAGGTCTCTGTTATGTATACCAAAACCAGGTTAACTGACACTAGAAAAAGGAAAATTGCTCAAAAAACTCTGGGATGAGCATGGAAAGAGATACTGTAGAAGCTATCAGAATTTATTCTCCCCCAAGAACAAAGAGAGCCTTACTCTAAGCACCTTGGAAGCAGGCAGGGAGTGTGAATAGGAGAGATCCTTTGGCTGGAAGAGGGAGAGAGAGTGTCACAGAAAAAGTATGAACAAGGTGGAGAATCTCACTTTGGAGCAAGCAATATCCTGGAAAGCTTAGAGAACAGGTGAATCGAAACTAAGAAAGAAATTAGGACATCTGGAAGAAGAACTTCACAAAGCAGATAATCAGAAACACAAAGGCACATGTGGAAGTCAATATCTATGACATCCACAGGCTCCTGAACTCTGCAACGGGACTGTGATGTTTCTCAAAACAATCAGAAGGGACTTTCAGGCCCCTCAGTCCAAAACTGCCACACAGACTTCTCAATGACTGCCTAACCTTGGAGGCAGAGAGACTTACTCAGGCCCTTCCTGTGCACAATTTCACAATTCTTGTAGTTCTTCTGAGAGTGCTCAGACGTCCCATGGTCTGTGTAGCTTGGTTCCTACCTCTTCTGGGCCAAGCTCCACTCACTCAGAGGGGCTGTGGCAGCAAAAATCACAGTAACATTCCCCTGGGTGATTTGAATAACATCAGAACAAGAGCAGCATGGGCACTTCTGTATAGGCTGCACCAGCCACTGAGAGAGCCTGTACATGAACCAGCCAAGGGACAGGAGGGGATATTAAAAGGTCCTGGATTTTGTTGTACATGGGAGGGCAGACAAGGAGGCTGTTACAAAGGAGGAAGCTAGCTTTTGTTGAAATCTGGCAGTGAAAAAGTGCCATTCTGAATAACCCCTTGCCTTTTCAGATCCCTTCCTCAACAGGCGAAGGGCCAATGACTTCATACAGGCTGACTCAAGACTAAGAGCCATCACTCAGGAGAGGTATGTCATGGCCTCAGGATGCTGGGGCTGAGAGTGGGAAGAGATCCTCCTTGCCAAGCACCTGCTGGTACCAGGGGTGGCAGCCATGGTGACTTGTCAGGAGCCTCAGTCTCTTTTTTAATGTGAGGTACCATTTAAGTCCCCAGTCCCAGGAAAAGCAAGAATTCAGATAACAGAGAGCAGGTCCTTTGACTGGGAGACATGTAACATGCTGAGAAGACTGATTAATTTTTCTGAAGGAAGCACCAACAGAAGATGAGAGAATGAGTGTGGGATGGTCTGAAAGAAAGCTTGGTTTGAAATCTTATTCTAGTCCTCAGATCTCACGCAGAACTCGCAAGACCTTTTCTAAATCAAAGGGCCATCTGAGAGCCTCCTTGCCTCATTTATAAAATACAGAAATAACCAATGTAATGCCTTATTCAAGGCTTGTGAAAATAAAGACTGGAGTACAGAAATCATCTCTTAATCTCTCAGGCTTAAGGCACTCCTCAGTACCAGGTGACCCCTTTGCAGAATATTTCAGCTCTTTTTCCTATGTATATGTTTGGGAAAGAGCAGAAGAGCTGAAGAGAGCAGGCTGGGGAAGGCTGCAAATGAAGGACCCTTTCTTAAGTTGAGGCAGAAGTCATTCCCCTCTCTCCACCACCTTACTTAGCCCCTAAATAAAAGGTTGCCTGAGGAGGCAAAACATTCCTGCTATAGTCACTCCCTGGGTGTCGTAAACAGAAGCTGGCATGCTAAGAACTCTGTAGCTGGATGATGGATTCTGATGGAGGATCCTTAATCCCAGTAGGGAGTTTGGGGACAGGAAAGGGTCGTAGACAGATATTTAAGATTACGGCACTTACCCCTCTTCTCTCCTTCCTTTACAGGATCAGGGAGCGCAGTAAGGCACCCCAGGAGCATCAGAGGGAGCTCTGTGAGGATTACTACCCTTGTGAAATGTACGCCTTTCGCCATGGCTACCCTGCTGCTTACAAGCACTATTTTGGGGGGAGGAGGAGGACTAAGTAAAGGATGACCTGTCCCCACCCTGGGGCCTGGAGTCCAGGGTATCCTCCCCAAAATCGCAATGGCTATGAAACATATTCAGTTGCTTGTATCCTGTATGTTATCCTGCCTGCTGCTTCTCTCCCATGTAGCCATGGATTCCTACACTGTGTTAATTAGTGCTGAGCTGATGTAGCAGAGATCACAGAGAGTTCAGGATTTGGGTGTTTACTACAGAATAAATCACTGGTTTGATACTATTTTCTCATGACTCACAGTATTTTGGGAGGGGGGTATGCAATTTTCCATGAAGGAACTGAATACATTCTGTTGCAGATTATGGGGAAAAACGTCATTACCTTGCAAGCATACGGCTTTGGAAGAATCTATAATGTTCTTGCTCCACGTTTTACAAGTGGCTTCTTTCAGAGGTCACTGGACAGTTTCAGCTCCCAGTCTTAAGACATCCAAAAACAGTGGGGTGTTCAGAATGCAGATGCACTTTCTGAAAATCACATCTTTCCTCAGGTGGAGAAACAAAATCCAGAAGGCACCTATTTAATCTTAAAACAGAGTTAAGATGGTGACAGAAAAAAGCCTGTGAATTGCCTCTTGTTTATCCAGCTACCATCACGTCCTGATGTTAGGTGCTCCTTTAGAAAGGAGTGTGAGGTCCAGACTTGTATTTCGTTTTGCAATCCCCTTTCAAAACCCTTCCACTTGAAACTATTCTGGTAACACTTCAAAGCTGCAGAAGTCAAAGATGGAGAGGGGCTTCTGGTGGTAAATAAACAGAAAAAAGAAATCCAGTGTTTTGGGTCAGGCCCCACTTTGTTCACATAGAATAATTTCATTTTACTGTTCACAAATCACTTGAAATCAAGATGTGGCTTGACCCTGTTACTGAGCAGCTCCTGGACCTCTGAGGAATGAGCATGGCTGCATTCTGCTCACCATCACCAGGGCCTGTCCCCAGGCCAAAAGGCACCAGTGCTGACATGTCTAAGAATTCAGTGCTGCTCTGGGCTTGACAGCAGCTGCAGCAGGTGGGACATCCCTTAGTGTGATTTGTGTAGGAGACATAACATCTATCTCAGCTCAACACAGATGGTTTCAACATTCCCATTTCCAGACTTTCATAGGCACCTGCAAATCATAGAAGTTGGAAAGATTCATGGCATGCAATCAAAGTCTATGATGTATAAAGTATCAAATTGTTGACTAATCTGTGAAATTAAGTCTGGAGCCAAATCCACCTGGCCCGTTAGAAACATTCATCTCCTTCCAAAACATGCTTCAAGGTTTTGCCAGCTTTGGAACAGAATTTTAGAAAGAAAGGTGATTTATTAATTTAAAACACTTCTGATAGGAAACTCCACCCTGACAATTGCTAAAGTTTTGTTCAGAGCAAAAAGTGAGAAAGAAATTATTTTAAGGAAAAAACATGTACAGATTAGGTATATTTGCACACACTTGTTCTCTATGCTCTCAATTAGGTGAATCTTGTGATCACCAACTGGAGCAAACTCACATATCCTAAAATCAACAACTATGCTGTGCCTGGGTTTGACTTGACACTGTGACACCACCACAACAGAAGGCACAAGGTCTAGTGTTGTCTGGGTCTGTGTCCAGAAATATCCAGTGATTCCAATCCCCAGTTAACCAGTACAAATAATGAATAATACCAGAGATTTCTGTGGGATTTCATTAGTGTAAGCAACAACCAAACAGATTTAAGAGACTACACGCTGGTTAGAAAGCTTGGGAAAACATGGGAGGATAAACAAAGCTGTTTGGATTACTAGAATTGTACATTTATATATTTATATTATTTCAAGCATCTGTAAGCATAACTTTCTTAGAATACCTATTATTTTTAGATGTTTATTTGCTTTTTAACTGTAGCTCTTTTGCTGGAATAATATATATACAAGACCTTTTGCTGGACATCATTAGCGTATATATATTCAGCTTTCTTGGACTGTAGAAAAGTTAACAGGGACAAAAGTTGGGGTTTATTTTAATTTTGAAAATTCCCTAAGTTAAAAGACAGTGTTTCTAAGAATTGGAAAAATCCCTAATGGCTCTGAGTTTCCTTGGGAGCCTCCAAAACTGTATTTCTTTAACCCCACACTTGAGTATGAGAGGGCCGGATATGAGGTAGAGAAAGATTATGCCCCTGCTACCAGAAAGAATGAGCACACTTGA
>VXBI01008325.1:75517-106268 GCA_013397375.1 Toxostoma redivivum | reverse complement strand
AAAAAAAAAAAAAAAAAAGAGCAACTACTACAGCTTTACTATAGCTTGGTCACTTTGTCACCTGTTTAACCAGGAGGAGACGTCATTGCAGGGTACAGCATCCCCCTAAGGGGCCGTGGAGGGGCAGCACTGATCTATGCTCTCTGGTGACAGTGACAGGACCCAAGGGAATGGCCTGAAGTTGTGTCAGGGGAGGTTTAGGTTGGATATCAGGAATAGGTTCTTCACCCAGAGGGTGTTTAGGCACTGGAACAGCTCCCCAGGGAAGTGGTCACAGGACCAAAGCTGCCAGATTTCTAGAAGCATTTGAACAATCCTCTCAGGCACAGGTGGTGAGTCGTGAGGTGTCCTGGGCATGGCCATGAACTGTACTTGATGATCCTTGTGGGTCCCTTCCAAGTCAGCTTATTCTGTGGTTCCTATGCTGTTTGTGGGACATGCCTTTGGTAACTTGGGGAGTGGGTTTGGGGAGTGTGGGGTTATTGACACATAGCCCATGCAAGGCTCTGGTTGTACCAAGTAACTTTAGCTACTTGGGTTCTGAAGAATAAAACACTTTTGGAGTCTAAATGTTTATTTGACTCTTAAACAAGAGAAGTCAAAATAAAGCTTCTAAATTATGAAGATTTCCAGGAGGAAAATATAAAGATCTTCCCTCAAACTAACTTCCAAAGTTCCTAAAAGTATAAAAATCTCATCTCTTTGAAATGATTTAGTGAAACTGTGAAACTGTCTGAAAAACTACTGTGTTTGCCCTATGCAAGCTGATTTACAGGTTTCTTTACCCTCAAGGTAATGAGTCAAAGTGGGGTGGAGGAGAAGGTCACCATTGTGTTCAGTCTCATTTGAGAAACTCCACAAGAGAGACCCCCATCACGGGAAAAGAATGGCTCTACTTCCATATGTGCTGGTCTCTCCCCTGGCTTTCCAGCATGACTGAATGACTTTCAAGTCTGTAAGAAAAATTATTTTTTAAATCCAGTTGTTTTTCTTCAACATCCCCATTCAAAACCCTAGATAAAATCTTCTGGAAATGCCCCGAGTCATGAGATGGATGCCAAAATGATTGCCAGGACCCAGTATCTCCTGGCCCAAAGGACAGGCTTTGTTTTGGAGTGCAGACATAGGAACACAAGCCAGATCCCTGATCTCTCCAAGAAATCACAGGATATAAACTGCTGCCCAAAAGCAAGCCCCGGAGAGCTTCAAAAACCTCCAGGAAAGCTCTGAGGTTAGGGAAACCAGCGCAGCCAAAGAAGACATGAGGAGTCTGCTGGCACTGCTGATCCTGATTCTGGCCCTGGCAGCACTCTGCTATTGTGAGAAAGGTAAGGGGACATCTTCCCAGGAAGGCTCTCAGAGAGCTGATGAGCCCTGCAGCTTATTGTCAGCCTCCCTCCAGTCTGGGAGAGACACAGAGCTTTTAGGGGGGAGGAGATGCACCACCAGTCATTGCACGGCTTCAGATCTCTGTTGGAGAGAGTAATGGATGAGAGAGGGCTTGGGAACAGAGATCCCCATCTTCTGATGGCATTTTCTACCACTGGTCAACACCCACTCAGCCCCACCTCAGTGGCATATTGAATTGCAGCAGAGAATTTGAATATTTTAATATGCTTAGGATTTCAACTGGTTTATCATTTAGTCTCCCTCTAAATTATGGGTGTCAATAAAACCATTTTGGGAGAAACAGACCTTCTATGTAAAGAGGGGGGGAGCTGGATCTGGCCAGTCAGTGGTGGGATTCAGTTACAGAGGAGGATGACTCACAAGCATAGAAGGACTCACAAGCAGACTCCTTTCTGTCTATCTGTCTGTCTGTCTGTCTGTCTTCCAGATCCCAAAGAAACATCAGGATCTCTCGGTGCTGACAGTGAGTATATCATTCTGACTGATGCTCAGCTCCATTCTCCTGCATCTGCCTTCTTTCTTCCCTTTTATAGGTTCAAGGGCTGATCAAGAACCATGCTGAGTCCCTCTCTAACTCTTCCCTTTTTACTCCCTAAGTCATCAGTCCCTGAGGTGCAGGAGCATGTGCAGAGCCCTTCAGACATGAGCAGGTGACATGAGGGCAGCCAGTGTCCCTGCACCAGCAAGGCTAGCGTTGCTCGGGATGTGCTGGTGCCATGGGCTGCATCTCCACATCCTCTGAGCAGGCGTGAGAGATGCAGGTTGTCAGCAGCGGGATGCATCTGCTTTCTGTGAAACAGGGTTGTATTGGTGGGGTCTCCCTGCTCTGACCTGGCTTCAGAGACCTGCCCAGAGTGACTGCTGCATTCCTCAGAAGCTGCCCACATCAATGGGTTGTGACATCCCTGCCAAGTCCTGCAACAAGGAAACCCTGAAAGGGAGGGGCTTCCTTGGCTGCTCCTGAGCTGCAGTCCCTCCTGTCAGGTCACCTGGGATGTTGGGATTTGCACACCTTGGGCTGTTCACAGCTTTTGCAGCAAGCTGATCCTGGCAGAAATCTGTATGGAAAATCCTCTTTGTTCTCTCGCATCTCTCCTTCCTCACACTTCAAAGGATAACATTGCTGCTGAGAAGCATGAAAGCTGGTATTTTTCCACTGAGCCAATACAAACACAGATTGGGAAAGAGAAAAAAAAAATGTAAATACTGTTCAGGGAAATGTGGTAGTTTCTGACAACTCATTAACTGGCAGTTTCTGTGTAGTCAGTATTTTGATCCAGACCAAACCTCAGTTTGCTATAGATGGGATACCTCTCACCTCCAAAGAGAAACACAGCCAAACACTCCATGATGATGAGGGAAGGGACAAACCTCACCATCTCTGCACAGGCAGAGGTCTTAGAATCTTTTTTTCCCTCAGAGACAGCAACAATTTGCCAGTTTCCACACTGAAATGTATGTTGGTGTGCAGCTGCCTGTGTTGCTTCTGTGCCAGCACCTCTGCTGTTGTGGGACCATCCCATGGAGTGAGGTTGTGCTGTGCTGAGCCCTGGCTTGGGCTGGGAAGTGGCTGCACCTGATGTTTGTGGGGTCCTTCACAGCACCATGGTGTTTGCACAATGACAAATCAAGGGAGCAAAGAAGCAGCTATGCAGACATGATGTGTTCATGGAGAGCAGGGGCAAATGCTCTCATGGCTGAAACACCTCCTATGTTCTCCAGGTCCTGAATGCTGGGATCTTTGCACACCTTGGGTATATTTCCTGCTGGTTTACTGTTACTATTTGTATACTTCACCTTTCACAGAACTCTGTACATATGAGCATTGGTATTTCAGTGTGCTGCCTGTTGCTCATGGCTCATTGGAGGTGCTTCGAGTTCTTCTGGCTGGTATTCCACATCATTCTCAGTCTGTGTCAAGACACAGAAAGGAAGCCAAGGCTCTAAAACTAAGTAGGCCAGGAAGAGAGGCTGCCATTCTCCTAATTTTCTTCTCATTCATATTTTATGCCTTCAGCACATTTGCTGCAGACTCAGATTATGCTGTGTGATAAGGAAATTGAGTTTGTGACAGAAAAAGCCCTTGCTTCATGGAGATGTGAAGGCTGCAGTGAGGAGAGAGCTTTGAGTGTACAGTGAGATGGGGAGAGATGAATGGACCATTAGGATGGTTTGTGGCAGTCATTTGCTTGTGAAGAAAGTAGATTCTGATTTTCAGAGGTTAGACTAGCCTGTGTGTTTCAGTGCCGCATCTCTAACGCACTGTGTTCTCTCTTAGCAGGCATCAAGATTAAAAAAGAAGTTGCCAATGCCTTTGTGAAGAGGAAGAAGAGATCCAGCCCTTACGAATGGTAACAACTGAGGAGCTGGGCTGAGAGCTGGACTCAGGACCTGCTCTGAAGAGGGGGTGGGAAGGCCATAGGGCATGACAAGGCATTATTTTGTTGTACAGCTATGTTATTACCTTCACGTATTAAAGGAAAAAGGCTGTAGGAGACATCCAGTAATGGAAAAGTGGTTCTTTTTTCATTAAAATCCATTTGAAGGCTCACAGCTGGATTCTAGTATTCCTCCCAGGGAGAAAGACAGCACTAACTGTGCTAGCCGTGGAGACAGTGGAATACAAGTTAGAAGCTGCTCCACCCTGCAGGGTCATCAGAAGCAATTTTTAGGATAATGAGGATCATAGAGCCTTGGTCATTCCTGGGTCTGGTTTCCCACAAAGGAAGCACAGCTTTGCTGCAGGAATAAAGCTAGTTCAGATTGGCTTTTCTTTCTGAAGCTGTAGAACATACATTTATTTGTGCAGAAAGTAGACACAAAGATTTGGAGAAATCCTAGCTATTTGAGAAATTTCAGGTAATGCAAGGATGTTCTTCATATATTTACTGGAAAAGGTTGTTAAACTATTCTTTTTATTACAAGTAATAACTCATGGGATACTGGTGGGATTTCTGTGGTGGTGTGTAGTCTTCAGGAAAGATTAACCAAAGAAGAGGAACTGAGAGTGATATCCAAAGTGTACAACTGAGACTAAAAAATTTGGGCTTTCTTAGCCTGGCGAAAAAGAAAAAAAAAAAAAAAAACGCTACTAGAGGATAGTGCTCCTGTCTACAACAGAAGTGAGGATAATTAGAGAAAAGTGTTTAAGCTAAAAGAAAATAATGGCTAGTGGGAAAAAAATGAAGGTACGCAGGAAATAATAAATATATTTTTAAATAAATAACAAGAAAAATATTCCTGGGTAGTTGGAGAATGAGATTGAAGACAAAAATCCCACCCCCAAATCCTTACAGCTTCTGTGGTACGCTTTGCTGATAAAACCTCAAGAGCAGTTGATTTAAGTTGGGTTCAGTCCCGTATTTGTCAGCATTGATCAAGTAGCCTATCCCTGTGCAGGCAGGTGTTTAACTCAGCATGACCAGTCCTCTGTTGGGTCACCCTGGAGGATCACTTCTTTCATGTCAGTGTCAGGTGTCTGAACTGTCTCCAAATGTATTGGCTGAAACTGCAGGATGGCATCTCTGCCTTTGTCTACTCCAGGTACTTTGAGTATTATAAAAGCCCACTGGAACAGATGCACGAGCGCTGTGAAAACTACCCCCCCTGTGACTACCTCTCTGACCAAGTAGGGTTTGCCCTGGCCTACAACCGCTTCTTTGGGAGATACTGAAGATGGGAAGGTGTCACCACTCCTTTGGCTTGGAACACTCCAAACCCCACAGGAGAAAGGAGGCTGTGGTTGGGAAAGAGGGAAGGAAAACATCTGGACTGGCATCTCCTTCTGTTGTCTCCCTAACCAGCTGGAACACCAAGGCAGGAATTATCCCACTTGTTGAGCTTCCATTAACTTTCTTCCTTTCATCAATAAAATCTCTCTTCAGACATCTTTTGTGGTGTTTTGAGCTTCACCAGAAGACTCTGTCTTACTTCCTTCCACCTGAATCCTCAGCACACAATAGGTGAAAAATGGTGATTAGCTTCAAGAAAACCACTGCATGCCTTAGAAACATCACTAGATCTCTTATCCCCTTCTGCAAAACACAGGAGAGTTATAGAAGAAGAATGTCACAATGTGTGTAAATGTGGTGAATCTGCCCCTGGGATGCTCACTGTGAAGAAGGAAGAACACCTGTCTCCTGTTCCAATTAGTGAGAAAGTTCAGTATTTTCATGTAATATAATCACATTAAATATGCATCACAGTATGATCATTTTGTAAAGATAGAAGCATGCAAATACTCTTGTATAGATAACAATCGGCTTCTGGTACACTCTTCTGATTACTCTGTCATAAAGTTTGACTGTATAGCAACAATAAATAAATCCCAAGAGATGTGTTTAAAAAGTCCTTTTAGATGACCCCTTGCATTTGTGTGCTGCTTTTCATGACTGTAAAAAAAAGACCTCGAATTCTCTTGGTTTCTCTGTTTTTTTTGTTTGTTTGTTTTTGTTTTGTTTTTGTTTTGTTTTGCTTTCATTTGTTTTTTGTTTTTTGTTTTTTGTTTTTTTTTGCGGGGGGTGTTTTGGTTTTTTTGTGCTTGTTTTTTTTTTTTTTTTTTTCAGCCAGCTTCAAGTGAAACTAAAAATATCCAGCAGAACCAAAAAAAAAAATCTTCTTCTCTTCTGTTGCTTTTGCATTTATGCTTGAAACTAAAAGCATCTAAACTGCTAAAATAAATTTTTAAAAAATAAGAAAGCTATACCCATGAAATTAAAAAAAAAGAAAATTGGTTCAAGGATGGATTGAAATTGGGCAATGTTTTGTTTTTTCAAGATAATTGATAGCTAAATATATATATGTAATGTATGTGTATTTTTATATTGTCTTCCCTCTGCACTACTTGATTCTGTTCTCTGATATTAACATTATACCTTAGCAACTTTCTGCATATTCCCTCTGCACTACTTCATTCTGTCCTCTGATATTAATATTACATCTTAACAACTTTCTGCATAACCTTCCTAATATACTCTGTCAGCTTTCCTTTCCTGAGAGCTGGATAACACCTCCAAGGACAGGGACTGCTGATGCTCAGGAAACTGGCAGAGACCAAATCTCTCTGGTTACGTGGAAGCTGGTGCAACCATCCTCAGCTGTTAACTGCAAGAAATACTGCTTATGCACAACGGGTTGGAGTGCTCCTTCTCTCTGTTCCTCTGTACAACCTTTACTTGTGGTAAAAGAGATGCCTGGAAGACACAACCTGCTTTTGTGAACCCTGAGGAGCAGGAACCCAGTGCATGAGGCTTCCTTCTGCCCCAGTGAATCAGAAATTATGACACTGACATTGTTATAGGTTCAGCACTCAGTGACACTGAGGGAGAGGAGGGCCAGGCTTTACCTGACTCACCATCTACCCAGATCAGCATTTCTCTGAAAAGCCTTGTCCTGAAGTAAGGACACAGGATAAATCTGCAGAGATGGCTGCCAGTGTGAGCCTTGTTTGGCAAGCTTCTGGGGCTTGCACTGGCAATGCTGATCATGGCCAAGGTGAAGATACTCAATAAATATCTGCATGTCTTGGTCAAACACCTATGACTGGTTCCTCTATTGACATAAACTAATGGGGCTTCACTGCTCAGAGTAAAACACTCCTCTGAATGCCATCTAGTAAAAATTTAGAGAGTGCTTTATTGAAAACAGTGAAATTTTTGCTTGGAAAAATACCAGAGAGATTAGCAGAATCCTAATATCCACTACGCTAATAAAATAGGGTGGTTTTTTTGTTGCATGGTTTTGTTAGCACAAAAAGCTTCCTGTCTATATTTGCATCTTTCTGTTAGTTTTATATTTTTTCTCTCACTTTCAGAAAATATTTTTTCAGGCAAAAAAGTTACACCCAGAGGCCTCCATTATGTCATCTGCTCTGTGTCATCAGATCTCTTCATGGGCTGAAGTCATTATGACCTTTGGGGATCTGAACACTCAGATCACGTTACAAATTTACTGCTGAAATGGAGGAATTCGATTTTCGCTGGGTTAATGCAGCGCTAAGCACTGCCACAAATCCTCTGCTGCCATCTTACGGCCATTGTATTTGTTCTGTATTTAATAATAACTTGAGTTGCTTCTGAAGCGTTTGAAAATGCAAATTCCTTTCCTCCTGATTCCCTTCATACTAAACATTCACTTACAGGTCAGAGGGGAAAACCAGGGACATGATTTACAAATGGATTATATGCAGCTGAATTGACATTTTAGTGGGGGTGTTTATCGTGACTGCCAAGCTCCCACGGGAGCCTGTCTCAGTTTAGGTCTGTTTTAGCTCTACATAAACAGACGTGGAGTTGCCTCTGAATAAATTCGTGAGCCCTCCTGTGGACCCACTTTTAGCAGTCTTTCTGAAATACAGCCCAAGACAACAGAGAAATTCCAGGATGGAGAAGTAGGTAGTCTGCATCCATCACTTTGTATGGCACTTCTGGGCATCATCTGTGAGCAGGGACTGCAGATACTGTCAGCAGCAGCAATTGCTTTGAAAGGAGCCCAGAATGAGACCTTTGTGTCACCTCTCACCTTATCTCAGCAATATTTTGCAGATGCTTTGTCCACAGTATCCAAGCAGCTTCACAAATGTCCCTTATCTCAGGGAATCACTCCATGTCTGGAGGTGCCCCTCTCACCCAGCCTATCATTATCAGGCCATGGAAAATGGACTTCACTTTTCTGTAGTCAGAACCAAAGCCTTGACAGGAATTGTCTCTTTTTCCATACAGAAGAGTTATCAGAGGCCATGGGGCTCTGTGGGTGAATAACTCACTACCAGTATTTGGAAGGGTGTCTAGAAAGCAGCTGCTAGAGAAAGGTTTGTCTCAGCACAGAATCTGCATTTACACACACTCATTTTGCCTGTGCCCAATGCAAACAGTCCAACAAGGTGCCACTCTGCAGTGGTGTAAGTGTGAGATTGGCAGCCCATGAGTAGAAACCAGGGGGTGATAAGGAGGAGGAGGAGAGTTAGGTTATCGCTTCTTCCAGATGGGATCCCAACCTACCCTGCATTTCTGTGTTGGCATTATCAGAGTCAAAAAGGGCTTTTAAAACTTAGGCAGGGAGTAGTTACCCTGACACATCACTCCTCGGGAGAAGTGCCTTAGACTTCTCCAAGACACAGTTTTCTTCCTTTATGCGAGAACAATACCAAATGCCTCAGAATTAAAAGAATTATCAAGGTGATGGAACTCATGCCAGCTGAAATTGGTGCAACCAGACACTTTCTTATGGATTTTGGGCACAATTCTACCAGTAAATTGGCTTCTTGGATTGATTAATGACTTCTGAATTGCAGTGAGAATTTGGCAAATGATCTCTGGTTGAAGAACAGCCACCAAAACCTGAGCGCAAATTAGAAACTGCAGAATTTTCCAGTTCAAAGAAAAACAGAAACAAACAGGTGCAAATTACCTTTCCTTAAAAAATATGTTCTTTACAGTGTCTTGGGTGGACTCTGGGAAGCTGGTGAGACTGGGCAGCCCCCTGTTGGTGATCTTCTCACAAATACTGATAAAAGAGGTAAATACTGCTCTTTATTTGAAATAATGAAATTGCTTATGCCACAGAAATATTCTTTTTTCCATTTGAAAGAGGTTCTTTAAGGAGTTTTGGGTTCGATTTTAATTTTTCTGGTTTCAATTCCTCTGTTCCATTTCTTACCTGTCTTAATTTGTTTTAGCTACTTGATTGGAATTTTCCTCTTGTTTACAGTCAGATGAGTGTTTGTGAGTAGATCTCATGGATTCTTTCCTCTCCTTTTCCAGCCTGTCTAAATTGATCAATGCTCCTGGAGATTCTAATGTAGCACATCCCTATCAAATAAGAACTCTGTTATCCTGACTAGTATTCGCCTATAGTGGTGTATAGACAATAACCTGAGGTTGCTTAGGAAAGTCTAGCTAAAGATTTGCTACCTGCCTTGCTTGTTCTGCCAATAATGACAAAGAGGTGAGGAAAGGGTAGAGAAAAACTTGGTTTGCATCCACAAAGATACACAAGACATTCACACCTCTGATGCTAATCTTAATTTGCTTTTATGTTGCAGACTGTGTCCCCCACCCTGATGGATATGGCTCTGCATTCCTTTGACGACCAGTATCTGGGGTGCAGAGAGGAGATGATGAAAGAACTGGAGCAAGGAGACTATTTTCAAAAGGAAATAGCTGCTAACAAGGACTACTTTCATCTCTGGAAGAAGGCTCAGAAGGCTTTGCTAAAGAGCCCTGTAGGTCTCCTGAGGGAGATGCGTGACAGCCATGCCATAGTCCTCATGGCTTACACCATGAACTCCTCCCTGCACTCGAAGCTGAACTGGGCTACATCTACAGCAGGAATCTCTCCAGAGCACTACAGACACAACTTCAGTTTTAAATATTTCCACTTCTACCTAACAACTGCTCTCCAGATACTGAAGGAATGGCAAAGCAGCATGGGGGAACATAAGTGCTACCAGGTGCACAGGGGTGTAAAGGACTTATATATGGAGGCCAAGGTAGGCAGCAGGGTGCGATTTGGCCGTTTCACTTCTACCTCCCGTCTCAGGAGTGAAGCCCAGAAGTTTGGGAATGAAACTTTTTTCACAGTGACCACTTGCCTGGGAGCAGCTTTGCAAGGCTTTTCTTATCACACATCTGAGAAGGAAGTCCTCATTCCCCCTTATGAGATATTTCTTGTCAAAAGCTTCTTTCAGACCCATCAGGGTAACCGGCTGCATCTGCATTCTGTGGGGAGCTGCAGCAAGTACCAGTGCCAGCTGGTGGAAGGTATTGTATTCAGGCTCTTATGCAAGGGGGGCACAATCTGGTCTCCGCTGCCCCAGCCAGCCCCTACCAGCTGCACCTACACGGGGCCACACTCAAGGCCATACCTGTACCTTGCCTGCTGTGTTTGCCTACGAGAACCACAAGACCCAGCTTTTACCTGTTTGCTGTGAAACCTGGGACAACCCCACAGCTCAGTAAAGATGAATCAACAGCAGGTCTCGAGGTTCTTTGCAGACCCCATTTATCCTCTGTGTTGTTGCAAGGATATTGTAGGACTCATGTCTTTGGGTCCCCAGCATTCTTATTGCAAGAGTGGGTGAGATTTGCTTGAGCCAATTAATCAATGCTAGTGTCTTGCAATGCTGCTACACTCCAAGCCCCGGGACTACTCCAGGCTTTGGTCCTCTGCTACTCTGGCAAGCTACTGCTTCTACACTTACTGCGGGCAAGCTGAGAGAAGTGCAAACAAAGCTACTGCCACTTTAGCAGTGATCTCTCCCCCGAGGCAGAAGGGAGAAAAGGTATCCTTTGACAAAGAGCACACTGAGTTTCCTGGTTTACAGAGAGAACTATATGCTAGAATACCTCATGGGGCCTGTTTCACATCCCTGCCTTTCTGTGAGTATACCACCAGTCCAGGACTCTTGCTTTTGTCTCTTTGTACAGTAGTGTGTCAATGCAATCTTTTAGCTCAAAACAGTCATTTAAGAATGAGGGTTTGTGCCTCCAAAGCCAAAATAATAAATAGAGTTGAGAAAATGGCCTTTGTGGGCAAAGGTTTTGTTAGCAAAAGCAAAAAGCTTCAGGCAGTGAATAGATGTCTAAATGACTGCTCTCTTTACTTCTTTTCAGCTTCAAGAAGCAAGAACAGTGGTTATACTGCACTCACCTCTGCCATTCTCCCTAGTGTGCTTGGAGTTTCCCTGTGCTTGGTCCACAATCTCTGATTTTCTGGCTGCATGCAGATATGTGCCCTTGAATAGCAGGCAAGAAGCCTCTCGAATTCCTGCTGCTACAGAAGGTTCAATCTTCCTTTTGCTTTCAGCTGCAACTCTCCAGCTGAGACTGGAACGTTCAGCCTGGTTCATCAAAACAGACATTCCCTGGACCCATTCAGGTAGGAAGGAAGTTATCTATGGCCTTTCTGAAGACTAGATCGGGGATAATCTTCACTATAGATAGCTTTGTCCTGAGACATTCAGGAAAGAAGGGACACAGGGACTTTGAACTCTTTACAGATCTCTTAATATCTTTTTTTTTTTAGTGAGAAAGAGTCTGTCTGTGGGATGTGGAAGGCACCGTGGCAGTAAAGTCAAGTGGGTAACTGGGCAGCTGTGCATATCTGCTTTGAGTGCAGGGAAAGTTGGTCCCAAGATGTGCATCGAGGAGTTAGATTTTTGTGTTGGTTGAAGAGACAGAGAAGTACATTAAGTTGTGCAGATTCTGGCAGACCCTGAGCAGCCTTGCTTTGCCACTCTTAAAACCAAGATGGACTAACATTTCTTTAAAATCTGAAATCAGTTTCCAGAATGTGACATACAGGCAGTTGTCAGCCTATTCTCTTAAAACTGGAAGGAAGGGGAGAGGAGGAAGAAAATGAGATGAATTGGGTAAACATCACACAATAGAATTAATGACAGGCAGGCAGGCACAGGATGCAGCTGAAGCCCAGCCTCCAGATCCCTAACTCATCACATGCTGCTGGAAAACACCAGGCGAGCAGAGGGGAAAGAGGCTGAAGTTACTATCCCATACACATTTCAACAGGAGCATTCAGACCAAATCAGGTAGGCAGTGTAAATGTTTAATTAGAAAAGTTTCTGTGACAAATCTCCCTGGAGCTGGAGAAACAGAAATACAGAAATACAGAAATATAGGTGGCCTGCCTAACTCTAGAAGGAAAATATGAAATGAAAGTGTTAATGTGAACAGTAAGAAGTAATTTTAGCATTAGGAGATATAAAATCTAGAAAAGCTGTAAGAAGCCAAAATAATCACATGTAAAGAACAGATTCTAAAAATCTTCTCCACAGCTGTCTAGTATGTAAAATGTTTGCTAAAGCTTATCCCTTTTAAAACAATTTGTCTTCTCAGTTTCTACCAATAAGGGAAAACAAATGACTTTACAACAAAACACCACTGGAGTGGGAAGGTTTTAGTATCACATTGAGTCAGAGGGCAAGCCAAGAACATCCCTGAGGCAGGATTGATATGAAATCATAGTCTGTATTATCATGGCTTTATGTTTCCTGAAAATCACAAACCTTTACTGTATATGTATTTTGTTCCCTACAGCTTGTATAAGAAGACGTGTTAAAGAGTTTATTCTCTTGGCAGAGATACAAAAAAAAATATTGGGGAAAAAACTCTTTTCAGACTGGCTTGTATTTCAACACTGAGATTAAAAGTTGGCAGGGGATTGTGGAAATCGTTCTGGTATTCTACTGTGACCTTGTGGGGGAGGGGGCGTTTAGTAAAATACAGCTGGGTCAGTGTCAGATGATTTGCAGCTAACAGATAGTGCAAGAACTACAAAGGACTAAAATGGAACAAAGGTATCTTTTTAAGAAGAAAAATCTGGGTAGTCCCCTACACATAACTATTTGTAGCTCTAACTGTGATATGCGGGCACCAACAGCAAGAAGAGGTTTATCTTAGAAAAATGCAAAGCACTGCACAAAAGTGGCCCAGATTTGCAGTAAGAGAACATAAAAAGTACCAAAAAAGAAACAAGTCATCCTACTCATTCATAGTTTGCCCCCATAGCAAAGATGTTTGCATTTAAGTTGAAATAATGCTAAAGAACTTTCACTTTTCAGCTGGTGATAGGTTAAAGGGAAGTGACAGTGTTGATTACAGAATCTTATTTATGAGGAATAACTCCATGATCACTGTTAACTCGGTCTCTTTGGTCTCTCTGTGTTGGCATGCAGTCTATGAAGAAATAAATATCAGGGAAGGAAATAGAGTGAGAGATGTGTGTAAGGTGATACAAGTTAGGATGGAGTTATTATAGACAATTTCACTATTCACTATGAATTCCCAAGGGTAAGCTTCTTAGTATAAGTACAGACTGCTTATATAGTAATATTTTCTCTTGAATGTTAGAAGAAAAAAGCTATATTGGCATAAAATACCCTTATTGTGACACAAACCATATCCACCAACCATAATGGTTGCTGAAAAATTGGATGCCACTAAATGGGAAAAATAGGCTGATGCAAAAGAGTGCCTGAAACAATCCTTTAATCTTTAAGCCACATCTTTATTTTTGCTGATTAGATGAGACTGTTCCATATTTTTGTGAACTAGCTCAGCTTCAGCTTCCAAGGTTCCGTTTCAATTTCAATCTTCAGTTGCCAATGACCCATATCCATTTTGCCAATCTGCTCATTACACATTTGTTAGCTATTTTTGTTGCTCTGAGCATACTCAATGTCTTATAAGGTTCTTTTCCAATCATTTGGCAAGGATCCAAAACAAGAATTAAGATTTCTACATTTCCAAGTTATGCCTTAGGATTTGACCTGCTCAGTATGAAAAGAACCAGTGGGGCAGACACAAAGCACATTTCACTGTGCTTTAAGGGCTATGGTTTTGGGTGTTAAACAGAGTAAGAAATTTCTTTTCTCTCTTGAGGTAGCTTATTTCTGAAGAATGGCATTGAGTGACCTCCTTTACCCAGATAATCCCAAGAGAAAGCAAGAACTGATTCATCTGCATCAGGAATTGCTTGACTGTATGTCCACAAATTTCCATGCAACAAACGAGCTGGTTGGAGTGCTGAATGAACACCTGGGCTGTACTATTAGCCCCATCAAGATGAGAGAGAGCAGTACAGTCAAGGAAAACTGTGAGATTATCATTCAAGTGATGAGTGAGATTCAGCATCAGGTGCAGAAGATCGATAGTGACATGAAGGAAAAGCTTGAGCCAGTGCTGTACCAGAAGCTATACGATATCAAAGAGCCTGAGCTGGAGAAAATTGCAATAGCTCAGAGAGTTTTTTCCATTATTTTTGGAGAAGCAACTTCAACAGCTGCAATGGTGGCTATCAAACTTCTTGGTTCCAATCATTTAACTCTCACTGTGAGTAAGCTCATCAGTCTCCTTGCACAGATTGGGGCATCTGTTCTTGGGGGAGTTAGTATTACCATTATTGGGCTTGGCCTTGAAATGATTCTCCATGCCATCCTGGGAGCTGTGGAGAGGAGTCAGCTTCTGACAGCTGTGAGAAGCTACGAGAAGCACCTGGCTGAGTTTAAAGCAGCCTCAGAAAAGTATCAGTGTGCCATCCATGAAGTAACTTCTTTGGTGAGACAGCAAGTTCAATAAATGAAGCTGGAGTTCTCTCTTCTGTGACAGCAGCTGCAGCAGCTATGCCTGCCAAAACTTTTTTGATTCATTATGACAAATGAGCTACTGATGGCTTTTGATTTTCTTATTTGTGGCAGCAGAACGAGGAAAGTAACAATTTAGGAAATTGGCACTGAAATATATTAATAGAGAACTGGTTTACAGGTATTTTGGGGTGGGGGAGGCAATGTCTCAAGTACTTTGCACCTTTAAGCTTTTTTTCTGGGAAGCATTGTAGGTAACCTTGAACTGTAATTCATACTGGAGACAGTAATAAAGACTGCTGGAGTGATAGTGGTGAGAAGGTGTGTTTCTGTATCAAAGATGACAACACAATGGGAGCCAACAATTTCAACAAGGCAATTCATGCCAGCATCTGGAAGCTTTATGAAGACATCTGTGGTTGCTAAACTTAGTGTGGATTAGTGCTAAGTCTGATAGATTGAATTCCCTGTTCATTACAGGGCCAGCTGAAGCATATTTAACTGCTATTTCCTGCCCTCCTAAGGAGCCAGCCAGAGATCTTCTTTAAATAAACTGTAATCCCAGTAGATTGGCAGGTAAGAGAAGCTTGGACCGACATGCAAACACACACAATCTTGCTCCACAACTGAGAGAAACCAGCTGTTGCATTCCAGGTGTGCCTGGCCATGAATAATCTCTTATGCTTGTAATGCTCTGCTCTTGCCAGCTCATATGTAAAAATTTCTGTGCAAAGTTGCTCTTTGGTTGATTGAAATAGGATCATACACATGTACAAGTGCCTGTAGGATTGCAGCCCTATTAATGTACTAAAGTTATTTTCAAGTGCTTTACCTGATCCCACCAACGCGGGACTGCCAAGAATGTGCTCAGATTCTGCATTTCACAATATGCTACCAATTGTTCTTATTTTTCAGATTTTAAAACCAAAGCTGGAAGCAAGAATATTATCTGTATTGTCTTGCTCTAATTTGTTGTGGATTGTTTTTTCTTGATCTTAGAAAAAAAGGTAATTTAAGAATTAATAAAAATGCACATGACTTTGGAAGACCTCTCTTTTCTGTACTTGTTTTTTTTTGTTTGTTTTGTTTTCTTTTTTTTTTTTTTTGGCTGAAGACCAATCTTAAGCCAAATAATAAAGAAGTATTAAAAGCTTCATTATACATGCAATTTGTAATTGTTTTTAAATCCATGACAGATCAATCTAGTAGGGTTGCGTATAGGTTCTTTTTTAGTGCCCACTTCCCACATACTAAAACCATGTCATACGTTTGCTAATATTCAATATTAGCAATCTAAATTTATTAATAACTAGATAGTGCCTATGAAATAAAGAGATGGGTGAGATTCACAACCTTTCCATTTTAGGGTTTGGAGCATTTGTTTCTTTTGTTGAGTTTTTATTCTCCTCTACTTCTGTTCTCACTTTAATATTTTCTGACTCCACTTCCCTTTTATGCACAAAAGCCACTAGATGGCAATAAAACTGCTGGTACTCAACAGCTTTGCCAAGTCATCAGGGAAAAAGCCCAGGGTTCAGAAACATAGATGGGTGCCAGGGACTGAGAAACCAGCTGCAGACTGGGCTATGTGAGTCAGGAAAGGCAAAAAGCACTGCCATGATGTACTGTGGTGGATGACATGATGACCTAAGGCATCACTTCTCCAAGATGTAATATCTCTTGTCTCCTGACACAAGTGGCACTCAGTTTAGAGGTACTTGTGTAGAGATGAGAGACTGTCAATCAGTAGAACAGCAATATCTGTGTGTCTGAGAGGTAGGAGTTCCCGGCTCCTGTTTTTTGTGTGCAAATGTACACTTGAAACTAGGAATTAAAATCAGCTCTTCACCAATCATTGCTCTATGACAATAGTGGAGTAAAATAAAAACAAATCTGTTGTATTTTTCAAGCAATTTGCCCCCATGTTCTTGAATGCAAATGCTAAGCAGTGTCAGGGGAAGTGAGGCACACAATGAGGAACACAGAGATACACAATTGCTACTTGCCTCTAGGTATATCCTGGCGGACTTAAAGGAAAGTGGGTTTCCCCACTCTCTAATCCCCAGGCCAGTCGTACATTTGGTGCTCCAAAGATGTCATAACCACTCTGTTGATCTCAGTGTGACAGAAGTACCAAGTGAAAACTGTGAGAGGACTACCGTCCTCCAAATCAGCAGACACTGCTGGGATAAAGCAGTCAGGGCTGAAGCAGTACCACTGTACCCACTGAGCCCAGTATTGCCAGGACAGAAGACCCCAAGCCTGGTGAGATGCAGTTAATCTTTGAAGACTCAGCCACCCCCCTCTACAGTGGCATGGCACTTGACAGGGATGTGTATGGCCACAGCTTTCCATCACATCCTCTTGAGCATTCTGCCTTTGCTCAATCTGTCACTCTGGACAAAGGATTAAGAATTAAAACTGTGATATATGTACTCCAAATAAGAACAAAAAACTGCAAATGAGTCCAAACGAGTCTAAGCTGCTTCCAAACCTATGCAGAAAAACAGTATGGTTGCAACCAAAATCTGCCTGGCTGAATGTTCTTTCCAGTGACAAGAATAATACAAAGAGAACATGCCAAAGAGGCACAAAGTGGGGATGACCATGCTGTGCACATGGTTAGCAAGACTCCCATGGCACTCAGAGCTCCTGAAGCCTTGGCTCTGAGGATGCTCCTTGACTTTGACTTTGTGCAGTTCGTGACTAAAGGCTGGCATAATGTGATGCATAGCTTATAGCATTTTACCCATCCCGCAATGATCCTTACAAATTAGCCAACTGAGTCACCATTACTTGCAAAACTCTAACAACATTGTGTTGTGTAGTATGTTCACCAGGAGCAGGGAGTCAAGAAATCCTGCCCAGAGATCTGACCACCTCTGCTCCCAGATGCCACTTGTGCAGAGAAAAATTTCCTTCCTACATCTCCTCCCCAGCATGTTAGTTCTTTAAGCCTGCACCCATATTTTATAGCTTGCACATTGATGCTTCATGCATCTTCATCCTGGCTCTTCATGTGCTGTGGACGTTTGCTGCAAATTGTACTTTGGAAAATGACACAAACCAGCTCCCATCAGGTATTCACCAGCCTCACCAGTTCACCATAGTGGGGGCGGTGGGAAGACACGAGTAACAGAGTAGCTTCTGTGTTTTCCGATGGCATCAAATTATCTCTCCCGTTCTTTTTGTACATTTGAGTGCCCGGTGAACGTCATCCAGTCACTTTTCTCCCTGGAAGAGCCGCCGCCACAGGAGCCCAGCAGAGGGATCCCAGCCTCGCTCACGGGGAGCAGCGCTGTCGTGAGGCCAAGCCTACAACAAACCACGGAACAGACCTGAGGCTGTCCCCCTGCTCCCGCAGCGCTTTGCATTTATTCCCTATGGACAGAGGCTTCCCACACTCCCCTCGGCTCTACCTTGTTTCAGGGCACGGGGGGCACTTTGGGGGATCTCCCCTGGAGAGCGTGGGGGAGCAGAGGCCGCGTTGGCCGCCCTATTTCCGGCACTGGCCGTACGGGCACATCCCTCCCGCACCGCGTATGTCCAGCCGCTCCCAGAGCCCGCCGGGGCCGGCTGGGCGCTGGTATCTATCCCCCTGTCGCTATCTGTCCCTATCCCTGTTCCTGTCCCTGTCCCGGCCTGCCCCCACTTCCGCCCCGCCTTCCCACCCCTCACCAGGCCCGACCATAGAGTTGGAGCCTCCGAGGGGGAGCGAGGGGCGGCGGAACCATCGAGCTGGGGCCGCCGCTTCCGGAGTGCGGCTCCGCGCCGCCACTCGGTGCCGGTTGCAAGATGGCGGTGGGGCCGCGGCGGCGGGCGCGGGGCTGAGCGAGGCCGCGGCAGCCGGAGGGGTGAGAGGGGCGCGGCGGGGCTGGGCTGGGCTGCGAGGACAGGAGAGGCGAGGCGAGGAGAAGGCGGCAGTTCGCGCTGCCTCATTTTCTTCCTCCTTCCATCGGGCGGGAGTAGGAGGGGGGACTTTTTGCCCCGTTCCCTTGTGGCCAAAAGAATAATGAATTTAGTCCTTGATTTATTATATTTGCTTTTCACCTTCGGCCGTTAACTTGTTGCGTTGAAACTCTTTAGTCTGGGTCCTTGGAAGATGTGAAATCGAGGTTTTGGAAGTTTGTTCCCTTTTCCTTTAGCTTTTAAATATTAGAAATACGGGAAGTACGGGGTGTAAATGTAACTCCTACCTCTGTTTGGTGAGCTTCCCACCTAAAGAAGCGATAGTGTCTTGCAAAAGGAAAAACAAACTCACCCCAGTGTTTTGGCTGGGAGGTAGGTTTGGAGGGGGAGGGAGAAAAGAAACATCCCTGGCTGTAGCTTGGACACTTACGCCGTCATCTATAAGCTGAAGAAGTGTCTAAAGACGGGAAATAATTTATTGTAGAATAATCCTACACTTGCTGATACAGTAGGTGCTGGGGAGAGATATCAGGGGCAGTTAGAAGTCTGAGGAAGGGAGGAGTTTTGTGGGGAAACATTTGAAACAGAAAAAGGTGAAAAATGAAGAGCACTTACGAGAGTGAATGAGAAGCTAAACTCTGATACCCTCTTAGAAAAACAGATTATGCATTTCTCCCAGCCCTGCAGTCCTCAAGAGTGTAAGCACAAAGCTTCTTGGTTTGAGTTGTGTGAATAACAACCAACTCATCTATTAGTTCAAAATTATAACTTACTAAAGTAGTAGTAAGTAGGTGCTTAGTTAAATAGTAGTACTTTGTTTGAGTAGGGCAATTTTGATATGGGTGCTGAGCTCATAATCAGGTTTGAGGACCTTAAAGGTATTTGAGCTCTTTGAGGGAGAAACTTGCTGATAGAAGAGAAACAAACATCCTCAAGCTATCAGTGTGTAGGACCTGAAACCATGTCATCTTTTCCAGGTTCCTCCCTCTTTTTTAGTTTTGTTTTTTGAGGCAGAAGAAAAAAGATCAAAATGGGGCGGAGATCTACATCATCCACCAAGAGTGGGAAGTTTATGAATCCCACAGATCAGGCCCGTAAGTATCCATAAAAGCTAAGTAGGTGGGAATGAGGAGTGCCTAGAGGAGCAGATAAAAAGATTTCTCTGAGGATAGAATACTCACCTGCGGATCAGAACTGAGTTTCTCTAACTTGAAAAATATTATCTCAGTTTTGTCTGGGAAGGCTGCTTGCTTTCATGCTCTTGCTTCTCTTAAGTATTTAGCTCTTGGTTTTCCACTGGTTATCAGTGTTGGAAGGCCTTTGTACTTAGCTGCTGGATAAACTGCAGGCTGCTTCCTGGGACAGAGTTAATCTGTCCAGGGCAGGAGTTTGAGGAACATGTCGAATTTTGCAGGTGCTCTGGTTAGATGGGGGTGTTGTCTTATTGGTTTTTTCTACTTTTGGAAATGTGCCAGGTGTTATCAATGCTCAGCAAATAAAGAAAATCCAGACTCCCACAGTGGATATGCTTTATTTCGGAGGCATTCTCAAAGCCTACATATTTTTAAAGTGTTTTATCTGATGACTCTATTTCAGTTTCTGTGCAGCAATCTTTTCATGATTGCACCTATCACTATGGCTTGGGTACCTATTGTTCTTTTTTGTATGGAAAAAGCCCTGCTTCTGGAGACATAAAGACTGCAGTATCCCTTTTTTTATTTTTTCTGTATAAAAGACAAGAAATAGAAATCTATTTCATGCTGTATTTCTCTTTCACCGGGAAGCTGAGTTACAGCAGGTGCGTAAAATGAGTGAGCCGTTGAGAAACAGCCCTAGTCGTAATGAAGAAAAGGTTCTTTGTTAATTGATTTTGTTTTTCAAGCTGTTATTTTGTTTTTCTTTTGCCCTCTAGGAAAGGAAGCTCGGAAAAGGGAACTAAAGAAGGTAAATAAGGATATTAGGGAACATTTAGTTGGCATTTCCTATGCAGTGTATCATGTGTGTGATTGTAAAGGGCCATGAATAGACTGGATATTTTGGTTGATATCTTAAGACTGACTTTAGAAATACTATCCAAGCATGTAGTTTAAAAAAACATAGAAGTCTTGTTTGGAGTAAACATATCCCCAGTTGTTTTTTAACTTGTAATTGTTTTTGAAACATTGCTGGAAGTACTTAGTAATTAAAAATCCCAAAACAATAAAGCAAATAAACAAGCAACAAACAAAATTTAAAAAAATCCAAACAAATAAAGCATCCAAGACTCACACACTTCTTAGTGTGTTTTACTGTATTTTGTCAGTTGGTTATTGTATTGATTGTGTGTGTCTTAGTTGGAGTGTAGGAATTATAGTAGCATTTGCAATTGCCAAGACAGTGGAATTAAAGTTAGTAGAAGTTTAAGCTACATTTGCTGCTGATTTGTGCCATGGTGAACATTTTCAGGGCATTCTGAGGTGTGATTTTTCTCTTCAGACTGGAAATACTGAGAAAGGGGTAACAGATGTTTTGTGTCTTTCTGCTGTGAAACTTTTCTATCTGCTGATCTCTAATCTTAGAACAAAAAGCAACGGATGATGGTACGAGCAGCTGTACTGAAGATGAAAGATCCAAAGCAGATTATCCGGGACATGGAAAAATTGGATGAGATGGGTGAGTGAGAGGTACCAGGTGCTGGACTTAGGCAGTGGTTTATGTAGATGCACAGTGTAGTTTTACCAGCCAGCGAGGGAGACTGAAATAATCTTTTATCCTTTTCTGTTACAAGGAGGGATTATGTGAATATCTGAGGATTGATTATAATTTGAGGTGTTGTGGTGCCATCAAAGAGGACTTTTTTCCCAGAAGATGATTGATAAGAGGAATGAGTAGTGTGTGTTTGTGCTGCTAATGTAGAGTTCAAGGGGGAAATTGTCATAAGGCTGAAGAATTCCTGAAAACAGGGATTGGAACTTGCTTTGAAATAGTTTCATTCATCACAGTTGTGCAGTAGTGTAATTTGCAATTTTTTTTGTCATTTTTTTTTTGCTGTCTTGAATCAGAGTTTAATCCAGTACAGCAGCCACAACTTAATGAAAAAGTGCTGAAGGATAAACGCAAAAAGCTCCGTGAGACTTTTGAACGTATCTTGAGGCTCTATGAGAAGGAAAATCCAGACATCTATAAAGAACTGCGCAAGTTGGAAGTGGAGTACGAGCAGAAGAGAGCCCAACTCAGCCAATATTTTGATGCTGTCAAGGTAATGCTTAGTGTATTTCAGTCTTGTTGCTGTGGTATTGTATTCTCTTAGGTGTTACAGAGGAAGGGAGATTTATATCAGTTCAGCAGCACGTGGTCCGTATGAAATATTAATTTGCATAGTGCCTCAAATCAGAGTATTTCAGCAAGGACAGTGTGGTGGTTGTCAGGTCACTGTTTGTCTGTGATACACTGATCTCATTCAGCATGAAAGGAGGAGAGGAAAATTTGTGTTGCAAATCAACAATATCAGCCTTTTGTTTTTTGTATTAAAGAGAGAGCGAGCCTGTGAGTATGCAATTGATACTTCTTGAATTTCTGCTAAATCTCTTGCTGGAAATAATGAGAATCCTTTGGCATTCCTTTAAAGATCTTTATCTAATATTCCTCCCTACCATACAACACAGTGTTGTGCAAATGCAAGGATCTGTAAGACTACTGTTTTTTTTTTCTTTTCTTAAGAACATGCAGCAGTGTGTGACTTGAATACTTAAAAGCACAGGCATACTTGCCTGCAGCTTCTTCATTTTGTAGACTGAAGGTCTAAAAGAAGATGGAAACCTGAATGAGTTTTGACTGAAATACTAAGGCTTTTCATGGATATGTTGCAAGTGCTTTGGTTTGCATTGAAAGCTTTTACTGTTGACATTTTCCCAGATTTCTGTCATGGGCTGCTGCAAGATAACACACCCTAAAAACAGACACATTTGACAAGTGGTGGCAGGTTCCATACATTCTGTACTTCAAAAAGTAATGAGTTTGTGCAGTAGTTTCTGTGGGAGTAACACATTCCTTTTTTTTTTTTTCTCCCTTTCCCTTTCAGAATGCTCAGCATGTTGAAGTGGAGAGTATCCCCTTACCAGATATGCCTCATGCTCCCTCCAACATCCTCATACAGGACATTCCCCTTCCAGGGGCTCAACCACCTTCTATCCTCAAGAAGACATCAGCCTATGGGTAAGTGGAAAAAGAAACTTACAAAGGAAGTAAAAAGGAAGCTCATGTTGTGGGAGAGGAGCTAGGGGTAGAAGGAGAGGTAATATTGACTCGAAGATGTCAGGAATTCTGTGCAAGTGAACTTTGCTTTCTTTCAACCAAAGCCCTTTTTAATCTTTGCACACTATTACAGCTTTTTGTTAAAATTTCTTTGAGTGATACATTATGCCTTCTAGTTTTGGTCTTTTTCATATCAGGAAAACTTAGAGCCCTACTGTTTTGAATGTAAATGCCCTTTAAATGGCTATATGTGTGTTCTTTTGTCCTGGTGGCATATTCAGTGTATATAAATAGTTCATAGAAACTCCTAGTTTGCTTGGTTTTGTTTTGTTTTTTTTTTTTTTTCATTTTAGTGCTAGATTTTTTCTGTTTCTTTCTGAATAGCCTTCTGTTTTCACCAACTCTGTGATTATTTCATTCTTTTGTGGTAGGATTCAGTAGCTAATTTTTTCAGTATTGTCTTCAGTTGCTTTCTGAGGAGCTTTTGTCTGATCTTCTGCAGTCACATCTTTGTATGAGGTTGTAAACTCTTTGTGTCAAATCTATACTTTTTAAATGGTCATATTTCTTTTTAGAAGTCTACATAAGCAGTGGTGAGAGAAGGCTAAATAATTGTACTAAAGGCATGTTTGCTTTAATTGTGTTCTTACGTTTCTCATTTCCTTTCTTATTTCCAGACCACCAGTTCGGTCCATTTCTGTGCTTCCTCCTCCTGGGCTTGGTGTTCCACGTTTACCTCCAGGCAGGAAGCCCCCTGGACCTCCACCAGGGCCGCCCCCGCCTCAGGTCCTGCAGATGTATGGCCGTAAAGTGGGTTTCAACTTGGACGTGGCTCCTCGAAGGCGAGAGGAGGAGATTTCTTATGGTTCTGAAGCAGGTAAGGACTTTCCTATTCCTCTCTGGGGTTTTCCTTGACCTCTGTTATGCTGTGGGTGGTACTGCTGTGACTACAGTGTGCCCTAGACAAAGTGTTCTCTGGGCCATATGAATGTTAGCACTACTTGGAGGACTCTTACTAAGTGATTGCTCCTCTGAGGTAATTCAGATATATTCATAATATCTGCTACTTTGCTACCAACTGTATTTTTAAATGTTGAAACTTTTACTTACATGTCTCAGATACTTTTTTTGTTAGGTTTCACAGATTAGTTTTTTTGAATGAACCCTTAACAGTGCTGAAATATTGTTCTTGTTATCCCTTTAAAAAACCCAATCACTCTCAGAGAAATCTTCTATTTAAAAAACCCATCAAATAAGCACCCCCAAACCAAAACCACAACAAAACCCACAACCAGCCCTGAATATGCATATGCTAGAACATAGGTCCTCTTTTTCATACAATTGCTGTAAGAAACTTTTGTGACTAGATGGATTAGCTTTATTTCATGCCAGAAGGCATCAAAATATTTCAGTGGGCAATTGCTGAATAGAAATTAATGAATGAGTTGCAGTAGCAGTTGCCTTCACTTTTTTGCTGTGCAAATTGATCAGCAGGTTAATATGAAATCTTACAGATTTTCCAAAATATTCTTTAAGAATATGTGCCATAGAGTGAAGGGATGACAGTTTGTCCATGCTGTTGCTGAGGGGAATAGTGTGACTGTAAACATACACTGGTTTGGAAGAATATTTTGTATTTGGAGGTCATGCATTTCCTAATACTTTGCTTTCTGCAGGACAGCGAGGCCATGATGATGACATGTCCAGCACTAGTGAAGATGAAGGTTATCCTGAGGATATGGATCAAGATAAGCACGATGAGAGCAGCGATGACAGTGACAGTGATAGGTCAGATGCAGACAGTGAAGGGGAGGACTTCCTGCATCGTGATAATGACAAGGAGAGGGAAGGTGGAGAAGAAAAGAAATCAGGTATGAAGGGGAAATGAGAGTCTGGGGGTTGATTTTTCAAAAGAAAAACACGACTTGATAATGTTGAGGGTGTATATGTAATTTATTTATTCAACTATGTTCTAACTCACCTAAATTCCAGCTAAAGGATTTTTATTTATAAATGGCTTAGAAAGAGGCTATCTAGAAGTGAAGCAACTTTCAGTTAAACCTTTTTTCTTAAAAGTTGTGTTAGGTTACAGCTCACAAGCATTTTTCACCTGAATCATTGCTTTAGTAAGATACCCTACAAAATTAAGCCTCAGTGTGAAATATGTTCACTTGCTTGAGGGAGACCAAGTGGTAGAGAATACTAGGTTAGCAGAACTTCAAACAGTCGGAAACGCTGTCTGGGTTTGGAAGACAAGTGTCTGCTAAGGAAGGCAGGAGCTTCTCTTGAAATGGAGAATGTAAACCCCCTCCCTCTAAATTATTATAATTTTGAAATTAAGGAGCTCTTAGGCAAAGATATAGGAATAGGAATGGCAGTTCTTTACTAGGAAAATTAAAATAAAAATACAGTGATACAAAAAACCAAAACACTGACAGAGTCAGAATACAACCTGACACCCTGTCAGTCAGGGTGTTGGTGCAGTCCCATTAAATGGTGGCTGCAGTCCTCCTGGATGACAGATGTGGTTCTGTTGAAGCAGTGCTCCTGTAGAAAGTGCAGTTTTCCTCCGAAGATCCAGTGATGATGTGGAAAGGTCCAGTTTTCCTCTGGAATCCAGTGGAAAAAGGCTGCTCTGATGTTCCAAATTTCAGATTTCATCCGGGTAGGAAATGCTTGGCTCCTTTCCCTGGGTGGAGCATTTCATGATGGGATGATATAATTTTATCAGTCATGCAGTGGGACTCAATGGCCCATTAACAGAAGGTACCTCCCTGGAGGAAGAATGGGTCATGGAAATGATAAAGATGACTGCCCCACCCGATTTTAACAGGTGGTCTATTAACAGAAGATATCCCCCCCAGAGATAGGGATCACTGCCCCACCAGGCAATCAATCAGGGATCTGATTTCAACAGATGGTGATACAATACATACTTTTGGTTACATCCTGTATTGCAAGACAAACACTAACATTAACTCTTATCTAAGGAGTATCATTGTTTTAGACTGATATGCTATCTATACCAGGTATCAATGTAACTATCCGATTTTTCTTATTTTCTTCCCACCTCCTGTCACCCTTTATCCATACCCTGCTTTCCCCAGGTCACAGTGTCCGGTTTGCAGACATGCCTGGTAAGTCACGAAAGAAGAAAAAGAACATGAAAGAACTGACTCCACTCCAGGCCATGATGTTACGAATGGCAGGTGAGTAAGGTGGATATAATACGTGGTGATATGTCATTAGGCTTCCAGTTAAGGTCTTTGTGGGCAGCTTACTTTGCACTGTTTTTATTTTATAGATTAAATATTTTACTGTCATAATGTAGGCTCTGCTGAGAGTATCAGCTCTCGTTAGATATTTGAGTTACAGTTTGGGTTTTGCTTTTTTTTTATTCTTTTGTTTGTTTGGGTTTTTTTTTGCTTTGTAGGTTTTTAATATTTATTTTTGTTTAAGTAATGTGTGTGTTTTGCATAGCAGAGTTGAAGTTAAGAGTAGCAATTTACTGTTTTTTTCCTTCTAAGCCTTTTCTTGCTTAATTTTTAAACAGCTGTTCAAATGAAATAAGAATCTCTTGGTGAAAAAGAAAGGGTAACATTGTCTATGTGCTCAGCATGTAACTTGTAAGGATTTGTATTCCCTAGAAATACCCTTCGGCTGAGATAAGTTAACCAATAAAACAAACTTTGTTTTAAGAAGAAACTCCAGTATCTTTCAAAGGTGCAGGAGTTTCTTGGACTTGGGGATTATGTTTATTGTGGCATTGTGTCCCCAACCTCCTGTTGCCTCACCTCCCCACAAACTCCCTTAAGACAGAGATTAAATAGCAGAAGTTTGGGTTGGTAGTATAAGTTTCAGGTCCCAGAGGAGCACATAACTCTTGTTGTCAGAGCTCTCTCTAGAACAGCAATGATTTTTCTATTAGGATTTTTATTTGTTTTCATTTTATGTTTAACAGTAAAAAGTGGTCAGATTTCTTCCCTTTGAAGTAAGGTTTATCTTTGTCTTGCTCCTTTTTATTTTATTCTGTGTACTCAGTTTTCTCTGATGTTCACAAAGATGTTATGTGTAGACAGATTTTATAAGTGTATCTCTATATCCAGGTCAGGAAATTCCAGAAGAAGGGAGAGAAGTGGAGGAGTATTCAGAAGAAGAGGAAGAGGAGGAAGAAGACTCAGAGTCTGAAGAGACATCACAGCAACAGCAGCAGCAACAACTCAGTGAGGAAGCACTTGCAGAGACTGGGTCATCTACTGCGACTTCCCAGGCACAGCAGCAGCAACAGAGTGCGCAGGCTGTGCCTCCAGCTCAGATACAGGCACCTCCCATGCCTGGGCCTCCTCCGCTGGGACCACCTCCAGCCCCTCCACTGAGGCCCCCAGGCCCACCCACCGGCCTTCCTCCTGGCCCTCCCCCAGGTGAATACTTGATTCACTCTGCTTTGAGCGATGCAGGCTCTCAGGCAGTGCTATCAGTTTAGAAGTTTGGAATCTGCAGAATGTGTTGCAGATGGAGTGTATGTACCCAGTTACTGAGACCTGGCTTTCATCAGCCTACATCATCGTTGCTGTACTTTGCTTTGAGGCATCAGGCTCCTGTAGCTGCAGCCTTCCTAATGGTTGTCTTTGTTAAAGCCAACACTGGAAACAGCAGCAGAGCTAGTGTATGAAGTGGAGTAAAAGAGCAAAGGTACTTATTTTTAAGCCAGAAGAAAAATCAAATGCCATAGAGAAAGGTTTTTGGCTGTTTAAACTCTGACAAACTTAGCTCAGAAGCTGTTACCAGTTACTACTTAATTATATGGGAAGGAACCCTTTTTCCATTATACACTTGACTTTCATAAAGATGCTTTAATTGTGTAAATATGCCTCTGCTTGAGATTTTTAGAAATTCTGTTTAATCTGGCAGCTAGGTAATACAGCTTTCATTCATATGTCGAAGATCTTTTATTCTTAGCTGATGAGATTGTTGCTGGGATATATTTTTAACTGTGGATTAAATTTCTCTTTTGTTACATGAATGCTTTCAGGAGCTCCTCCGTTCCTGAGACCTCCCGGGTTGCCAGGGTTGCGTGGGCCTTTGCCTCGACTGCTGCCACCAGGTCCTCCCCCGGGGCGACCACCAGGTCCTCCCCCAGGCCCCCCACCAGGTCTGCCCCCAGGCCCTCCTCCACGTGGTCCTCCTCCTCGTCTTCCCCCTCCTGCCCCCCCAGGTAAGGAGTTCTCTTTGTTTCAGTGCCAGGTCTCTTCTTGCTTTCTTTTCGCAGTCTTGGCTGTGGTGATCAAGCCAGTGAGGTACAATTGGCTGTCAGTTTACCTTTGTTCCTGTCTGTGGCTGCATTGTGCTAAGTGCTATTACCTTAGTCTGTGCAATAACAACTAAGTGCCCTGCATAGCAAGAAATCTGCCCTCAAAAAGAGAATTTCAGAGTTTAAACTTCTGCTCTGCTGGACTCTTTCCGAACAGCCTCTGGGTGCTGTAATGGTGCTCCACTAAATGAGTTGGAGATCTGAATATTTATTTTTTTGTGCCTGGATCAGATGTTTCTGATGACTCTGAAATTCCAGTGGGATGGATTGTCAAGAAACTTTATTCTCAGATTATAATTTTAAATTTAAAAGGGAGCAATGAACAAGCTCCTGTGGTTTTCAGAGTCTGAAGAGCAGAATTTTCAACCCAGCATTTAGTGCAGATTTGAAAATTTTTTTTTCTTTTAAAGCCAATGCTACTGCATCTTGTTGAGGGTTGTTTTGTTTTGCTTTTTGTTCTTGGCATTCTGAGCCTGTGCACTTTTTTTCTGAAATATTTTGAAATTCCCAGATATGGAGACAGCTCATGCTTTCTTTCCTTTTTATAGGTATCCCTCCTCCTCGCCCAGGCATGTTACGGCCACCTCTGGTGCCTCCCTTAGGACCTGCCCCACCTGGGCTCTTCCCACCAGCTCCCATTCCAAATCCTGGGGTGCTGAGTGCCCCCCCCAGCTTGATTCAGCGGCCCAAGGCGGATGACACCAGTGCAGCCACCATTGAGAAGAAAGCTACGGCCACCATCAGTGCCAAGCCGCAGATCACCAACCCCAAGGCGGAGATCACACGCTTCGTGCCCACTGCCTTGCGAGTGCGCCGCGAGAATAAAGGGGCTTCTGCTGCCTCCCAGAGAAAACAAGACGATGAGCCTGCCCTCCCGTTAACCAAAGCTGCCCCTAAGGCTGGATCATCTGCCCCTGTCTCTGTACAGACAAAGGATGATGTGTATGAAGCCTTCATGAAAGAAATGGAAGGTCTCCTGTGACCTGTCATAGTCCTAGACAGCTTTTCTGCCTCTCTGACCACGGATCAGATCACTGTGGAGGGAGAAGAAGGGAAAGTCCTCCTGCAAGCAATGAACGGGCATGACTGGAAATAGTTCCCTACCCACAGGTTAACTTGCCAGTGTGCTGTGAATAGAGACCGCTGCAGCTGAGGTGTGCCTGGGGGTCTCCTTTCAGAGCCGCCATGTGCACTTGGTGAAAGGAAATTGCAGTAAAGATGGCGATGCTGATGCCCTCAAGTCCTCCCCCTTCTTGGAGGGAGATGATGATACTCTGGGGTCAGGGGTGACTATTCCCTGCCTGAATCCTTACACACCCTGAGTGCTCTGGTGAGGGTAGAGGAACAGGTTTTTAAGGAGCCAGAAAAGTGTTAGCAGCATTTCATACACAAATGGTTGTCCAGTTTTTATTTTCTGTACTGTTTTTTTTTCCTGTAAATATTTTATAATCACGTTTTTTAGTTGCAGTGAGGTTGATCAGTCATCTTTCTTCCAGGGTAGTCAGGGAGGTAATTTGTTGCGTATACTGTACACTGGAATTTTGCACCCTCTCCCCTTTATGGTCATCTTGATGGATTTTTGTTGGCTGGGGAAACTTCATTTTGTCTTGTGGAAGACAATAAATGTTCAGTGTATCAAAATACTGCTTTCCTTGTGGCTTGTGTAAAACTAGTGGGCAGGTGGAGAGGGGGGAGGCTTCTTTGCTCACCTGGGAAGATGATAGAGGCATTCAGAACCTCAGAAAAGAAAAACAATAATCACATTGTAAATAACATTTACTTACTTCTTCTCACTGAACTTCTGCTATATTCTTGTTTTTAAGTTCCTAAACATCCCTTTTAACCATTATTGCTAGCTAGTAAAAACTTAAGTCCTGAAATACTACTAATAATTGCAAGATATTTTATATACTCTGATTGGAAGGTTTGCTTCACTGGCTACTTTAAGTAAAAATTAGTAAACAGTTCTAATATTAAAAGATTGACTGACAGATAACTGTATTTGTGGCTAATAATATTAAGATACCAGACTAGCAGTTACCTCAAACAATACATTTAGTTTAAGTTTCAGGCATAGCTGAATGCACCATGTTTTTGAGGTTAAATCTGCTTTAAGGATACAAAGTTATTAGCTAATGAAATTTACACTTGAAAACTTTGAATCTCTTTTCACAAATTCTGGACACAATCAAAAGATTTCCACAGCAGTTCTCTATACAGTAAAATTTATATGAACCCACCTACCTAATGCATATTGTGTGATGTAATTTTGCACATTTCTTGAAACATTAAAGTTCTTTATTAAGCAGCTTCTTGTAGAAGTTACCTGACAACATCAGTTATGTTTATAACAGTTGAGAAGATTCAGCCTGGAGACAGATGATTCAGCTTGAAAACACCAATATGAGTTTGATTATACCAATACTGAAGTAATTTGTCTCTAGAATCGGAGAAACGTCTTGTGTTACGTGCCCCTGCCTAATTTCTACACGTATTAGTAGTGCTGGGGTGTAAATGCTCCTAGTTACAGGGAAGATTCTCTTTCATCATAACAATAACGCATTTTTAAAGTAGTTCTGTAGTAGCATTTAGGTTTAAAATACAGGACTATACCTAAACGGCAGCGATGGCATTTAGCGGGGGTTCCCCCCGTTGCGGAGAGGCAGCTGTGCGGCTGTGCTCTTCTCGGGCGGGCGGGGAGGCGTTTCCCCCGGCGCTGTCCTTGCGCACGGGGCTGGGGCCGGGCTCGGAGCGAGGCGCGGGCCGCCAGCGGGGGCGGCTCCGCCGGA
>VXBI01008325.1:54188-69300 GCA_013397375.1 Toxostoma redivivum | reverse complement strand
AAAAAAACAAAACCAGAAACAAGTTTCTCGTAAGGGGTTTTCCTTTGTTTTTTTTTTTTTTTTTTTTTTTTTTTTTCTATAGGAAAGTGTATATCTACATGCTTCATAGAATAGTCTGCATTTGTAAAAGCCAGAAGATAAATGTAAAACGGAAAAAGATGCAACAAGGAAAGATATAGAGAGTCTGTAATACAAACTCTTTAATCATATTTAGAATGAATCCTTTTGGCGTATAGACCACAGCTTCTTTTTCATAAATTTAAATGAGATCAAAGCTCTGATTTAATTTGTAACATGAAATTATACGATTTCTCCAAAGATGCAATAAATATTGGAGGTATATATTTAAGTCAAAACCATGATAAACCTAAACATTAAATGTGGATTTTATTCTGCAATTTGAAATTATCATGAACCAGAAAATCAAGCTGTTTTCTTGTTAATATCACTTCATTGTGCGAGAAGAAAACATTATGCTATTTCCTTTTGGAAACCTTAAGGGCTGTTCAAAGACGGGGTTTAGCGGGTGTCAGAAGAGAAAGGTTTCTTATACAGGCCCATGCCACTTATCAGGCACAAGTGAAAAATGAGCTGATCTTGCTTCTGGTCTTTTTTCCTTTTTACCATGCTGAGCAGAAGCATAGATCCACAAAGATATCCAGCCTGTATGCAAAATAGTGGTGTCTGAAGGGAAGCAGACAAAGAAAGGGTCAGATATTTTTTCTTCCCAGTGGGAGAGGCTTGCTTGGAAGCTTCTGCTGTACATTTCTCCTAAACTGTGGAGACAAAGCAGTATTGAAAAAAGTAGCTTAATGCTATCTCAGTTATCCTGCTGCTCTGTTTTAATATCTGCCCTCTCTCCACAAATCTGCTGCCTCTCATCCAGAACAGGGATATATGTTGATTTATATTAGTTTTTAAACATAACTTCATTTGAGTGTGGTAAAATTGTCTATGGGGAACACAGAGAAAAGAACCAAACCCCAGAAAAAGGTAGATAACAACTTTGCCATCAAGAGGAGAGAGAACATAGCAATAGGAAAAATTACAAATTTACTGATGATGAGACATATCTGTTGTGTGGTTGGGATTATTTGGGAAAATTTTTAAAGCGAACTTTAGAATCACATTTGAGAAGCTGGGTTGCAAGGCTCTGGGTAGCTATTGTAGATCTTTTAGTTGTTGAGACTCAAATTTGAAGCATAATTGTAAGATTTGCTCCATATCCCTATCATATATGCGGCTGTAGCTGCAAGTTTTCTAGTTTTGTAAATTGTTGAGTGTTGTTATAATCTGAAGACCCTATAACTCCCTGGAGAAACATTAAACATATGTGTCACATTTCAACAGCAAAAAATAAATATAGTAAAAAAGACCAGGGTGAAAGTAAAGAATGAAGAAGGGGAGGAAGCCAACCATGCATTTTCAAAAATACCCTGAACATACGGACACTTGAAACTACTAACGGTGATGGGACTCATTAAAATGAATGCAGCTGTAGAACTACAGTAAATGAAAAATACTGGTTTGTGTTAAAAAAGTAATATTAAGTGAAGAAGAAGCCAGAAAGGAATTGTTAAACAGCTATCAGTAAGACCATCAGTGAGACCATGAAAATGACCAAACACATGCCCCTTTTTTAAAAGCACATGAAGTGGTATAGGTTTATGTCATAGGTACACCAGAAAGAGACACAAATCAGCTCCTTCATTAATACATCAGTCCCATAAACAAAACAAAGCTACAGGATAATTAAGTCAAGGACATGAGGCACGCAAAAGAATTCCGCCATGGCAAAAATTTAAAGTGTCGCCCTCACAGGGAATAAAACAAAAAAGAAACATCGCAGCACATTACTCCCGTTTCTGAGCTCTCGGTAGAAAAGGGTGCATTTACCGTAGAAAGGGGACACAGCACCCACTCTCTCCCCTGCCCGGCCGGGCCCTTTGCTGGGAAAGCCCCGCTGGCGGGGCCGGGCAGCCGGGCCGAGCGCGGCGGGCACGGGGTGACCCCGGCCGGGACCCCGTGTTTGGCCTCCCCGGGGCGGGGCCGGGCCCGAGCCGGCAGCGCGCGGCCCCGGCGGGAGAGATGGCGCGAAAGTCCCGGCCCATGGGGGAAGGGCGCACAAAGAGCCCGCCCCGGCCCGGCCCCGGCGCAGTCCTCAACCAGGTCGGACCGACGGCAATATAGAGACGCGCGGGGCCGTTCCCTTTTCACTCAGCTGGGTGGAAAGTGTGAGGCGCTATGTCTGGTCGGGGTAAAGGCGGCAAGGGGCTCGGCAAAGGGGGCGCCAAGCGCCACCGCAAGGTGCTGCGCGACAACATCCAGGGCATCACCAAGCCGGCCATCCGCCGCCTGGCTCGGCGCGGCGGCGTCAAGCGCATCTCGGGGCTTATCTACGAGGAGACGCGCGGTGTGCTCAAGGTGTTCCTGGAGAACGTGATCCGCGACGCTGTCACCTACACGGAGCACGCCAAGAGGAAGACTGTCACAGCCATGGACGTGGTCTATGCCCTCAAGCGCCAGGGTCGCACTCTCTACGGTTTCGGTGGCTAAATTTGAATTGGTCTAATTCGCATATAGTTTGAGATACAAAGGCTCTTTTCAGAGCCACCCACAAAACTCACAGTAAGAGCTGTTAATTACTGATCTGCGTTTGTGTGTTACGGGGATTTTCATAATTTTGTTAATCTATGATAATATCGTTAAAGTGCGTGGGAACTTGGTGAAAATACTCAAGAATCGAGATTAGTGATGGTAAATGTACTAGTAGGAACTCACCCATTCCGTGCAGTTTGCATTGCCTACTAAGTTTTTCTGTTCTTAGATCCAAGACTCCTAACTGCAACTGGGACTGCAAAGGCAGTGCCTGAGCTCTGGCGGTTACAGGACGGAAGTGCCTGAAATTACGTTGGTACTTTTTACTCCAATAGGAGCGGAACAATTACAATCCTCGAATTTGCATACCACCGTTATAAATAGGGGGGGATAGGCGCCATTTTCGATGTTGTGCTACAGGGACGATCTTGGAAAGCAAACATTAGGGATGCCTGAGCCGGCGAAATCTGCTCCAGCACCGAAGAAAGGTTCTAAAAAGGCGGTGACTAAGACTCAGAAGAAAGGCGACAAGAAACGCAAGAGAGCAAGGAAAGAGAGCTACTCCATCTACGTGTACAAGGTGCTGAAGCAGGTGCACCCCGACACGGGCATCTCGTCCAAGGCCATGGGCATCATGAACTCCTTCGTCAACGACATCTTCGAGCGCATCGCCGGCGAGGCGTCGCGCCTGGCGCACTACAACAAGCGCTCCACCATCACGTCGCGGGAGATCCAGACGGCCGTGCGGCTGCTGCTGCCCGGCGAGCTGGCCAAGCACGCCGTGTCCGAGGGCACCAAGGCTGTCACCAAGTACACCAGCTCTAAGTAAAAGGATTTTAAATTATAAACCAAACGGCTCTTTTAAGAGCCACCACACGTTCCTATTAGAGCTGGGATTGCGGCTACAATATACGATTTTTTATTTTCCATGTTCTTTATATAAAACAGGCTCAAGACCCAATTAAAATTATTAGAATTCGAAGTTGTTTTCTGCTCCTAACTGCTAACTCGAGCGATAACAAGCTCCAATTTTGAAATCTGTTTGTGGCTCTTAAAAGAGCCTTTGTGTTTTAGACTGTATAGAATTAAATCGACTTTAATGTAGCCGCCGAAGCCGTAGAGAGTGCGACCCTGGCGCTTGAGGGCATAGACCACGTCCATGGCTGTGACAGTCTTCCTCTTGGCGTGCTCCGTGTAGGTGACAGCGTCGCGGATCACGTTCTCCAGGAACACCTTGAGCACACCGCGCGTCTCCTCGTAGATAAGCCCCGAGATGCGCTTGACGCCGCCGCGCCGAGCCAGGCGGCGGATGGCCGGCTTGGTGATGCCCTGGATGTTGTCGCGCAGCACCTTGCGGTGGCGCTTGGCGCCCCCTTTGCCGAGCCCCTTGCCGCCTTTACCCCGACCAGACATGGCTTGGCAGTCTTTAATACTGTTACGTTCAGTGTCAATAACGTCCCGCGGCTCTTTATTCCCCGGGAGCCGACCTGGTTGAGGACTGCGAAAGGAGGCGGGGTCTCGTGCCCAGTCCCCGCCCGCCGCCCCCTCCCCCCGCGCTGTTCCGCACAGGCTTCCCGCGAGACCCGAGGCGCTTTCCCGGCCGTGTGCCCCGGCCGCGCGCGGTGGCTCCGCCTCTCCCGAGGGGTCCGCGCCCGGCCCCGCTCTCAGCCCTCGCCTCCCTTTGCTGCTCTCCCGCCCCGCCCCGGCCGTGCCTCCCTGCGCGGTGTCAGTTCCGCAGGAGCTCGGCCTCTCCGCCGGCAACAGGAGCGGGAGCTGCGGCACCTTCTTCCGGCACCCTCTTCCCCTCCCTTCCCTGCTGCCCGCGGGTCTGCGGCAAAATCCTACCAATGCGGGGCCTCGCCCGGCCCTCCCGCCCCGCCCCTCCACTGCTCTCTGCCCGGTCATCCCGGGTTGTGCTTTTCCTTTAGACGCTTCAAGTGTTCCTTTTTAATTTTTTTGGTTATTAGCATTTTTCTGCATAGACACCGTCCTCGGGAAAATTTATATAATATAATCTCTGCCAACCTTGTCCTCTGCGACCTACAGCTTCTTTTTCTGACTAAGTTGTTTTGTTTGAAATAGGAGGGGAAGGAAACGCTCAAGCCATGTCGTGGGTAGAGAATTTTTTACCTTTTTTTTTGCCTTTTATTTTTGTTTGTTTAATATAATGTGCTTAGAGAGGATTAAAGCATGAACAGCTCTGTGGCCTGTATTTGTTTTACTGGGCTCTGTTTGTTTCCCTGGAAACACAAGCACACACAGGTGCTAACATGTACATATTATCTGTCATACCTTTACCTATCTAGCATATTTTTGACCATTTCTAGGAAAGCTGAGAGCTTCAAGAATTGTAAAAGAACAGACCATAAGGAAGAAGCCACTGGCTGCAAAATTTTCTGGGAATGCTTCCTACTAGGGAAGTAGAAGACCTGTTCTTGTTCTGCACCATAACAGAAATGAAAGACTATTTCAAGTTTCTCATGCTAATGTTTGGGTTATACCCTTGCTAAGCATGCACCATTTAAAATAGGAATGCTACTCATTTTTTTATTCATCAACACTAAAATAAAGGTCAATATTGTAGTACTACTAGGTTCCCTGGATTAAGGCAGAATTGTGTAAGCTAATAAATTATTCCTTCCTGAAAAGATACTATTAAGCTAATTTATATTGAGATTAAACTAATGTCACAATTTTAAAACATTTGGGGCCACTTGGCATTTTCCCTAATTTTTAACAGCAAAAAATTTCACACATTTCTATTGATTTTGGGTAATAATAAATAGTCTTTACAGTTAATAGAGGAATATTGACACAGAAATAAATAAGTCTTCAAGAAGTGTGAAAATAAGAATTTCCCAAAGAACCTTTTAGGGATTTTGTTTTGATGTAGTTTCTGTTTTAATTTGCATTCAGTCTTCATATTCTAGGAACTCATAGCATTATAAAACATTTTCACTGGCATAACTTTGTGTAACTTCTATGAAAAAGAGAAGGCAAAGAAAGAGTTGCTGTAGTAATACCCTCACGCTCCAGCATCATTCTTTCTTATTAATGACACATATTTTAGGGTAAAAAATTTATCTCTTTCTTTACCTTGTCTCACTTATGCCCTCAAAGGTGTAGTAGATACATGTTTAAAAATAATTTTGCTGTCTTTTTGTAAGATAGACAGATTTATTCAAATTACTTTTTCCAATCACAAGAACATAATGAAACAATTCTGGGTTTGGTTGGGTTTGCTGAGGTTCATTTGCTTGCTTGTTTTAATGTTTGTGATTATCTTTTAGCTCTTTTTCTATTTCCCTCAGCAGCAGACAACTGTTCAAAACTCTTCAGCTTTCTCTTTTAAAACTGTAAATTTGCTGATAAAATCCATTTTATAACTTAGGCAAATGCCTGTTTTGGAATTGTGACTCCAGCATTTAGGGATGTATCATAGTGCATTTGATTTTTATTTTTCCCTCACATGAGGCCCTCTTGACTTTCCTGGTTGGTCGCTTTCTCATAAGCGCCACTATCCAACCTTCAATTTGATTCCTACATTTAAACTGGAGTCTTCTAAGGGAAAGTGATTGATCCATTAGCATGGGCGACACCCTCCAGTCAAGTGAGCCTGTTATACTTACAAAGCAAGAGCAATTAGCAACTCCAAACCCAAAATGTTAAATAAAGACATCATTGGCACTGATGGATAAATTAAACCGTTGTGGAAAGATATCCAAGGGAAGGAGGAGCAGAATACCATCCCTTTTGCAACAGTAAATACTTGATGGAGGCTCACGGAGGGTCTCAGGGAGGCTCTGGGTGCTCTGCTTTACATTTCTGAGGACGGGGGTGAGGGTGTCTGTGGTCAGAGAGACATCTAGTGTATTAGCTTGAAAAATTATTTTCTCACAAGTTTAAGTTTTGCCCTGTTCTCAGAGTGATAAGGAGAAAGTTCCCAAAGTAATAACATGGTCAAAAACAGGTTGGAATTCGGAAAAACAAGTTAGAAAAATAAGAAGGAATTCACAACAAGAACAAACACCTGGTGTTTTTCTCGTGGAACACATCCTAGGAGATGTTTATCCCTGTGGACCAATGAACTACGGTTCTGTTCCGTGCATCGGAACATGCTTTAAATATAGACTCTCAGTTCAATAAAATCAGCTTCTTTTCCCAAAAGGAGTCCGTGTGCTTTGCTGTTCCTTGTGTCTCTCCTTCCTTTTATTTAAGTCCAATACCACAGGTGTCTCTCCTATATAGTCGAGTTCTGAATCTATCCTGGGACAGTTGGGTAAATTAGCGCAAACTTCATACTGTACTTTTAGATAAATTGAAGATAAAAAGTAATTCTTAAACCTTATTTATAATGTGTTAAAAAAACCCCAAATCGGTCCTACCCCCTAAACTGTTGAGGATAAAAAGTTTTAGTACTTGAAAATGTTCTTAAAATACAGCATATACAGGTGCTTGCAAAATACTGTATATTATGAATTACGTCCAATGTAGTCTTACAGACATGCATTTCAGGGCCGTTAAACTAGAGAAATTTTAGAGAGATGTTAAGAACTTCCTATTCTTCCCATTTAAAGATCCCAGTTACAGAACTTCGAAAATGTATCATGACTGCATGTACACATGCATACACACACACATATAACAATTGTAATTCAATCCTCATAGCATGTAATCAGTATAGAACTCATTTTTCATTTTATTTCTGTGTAGGCTGCATTCGTGCTGCTGCTGTAAGGTGAACTCAAACTCTGCATGCACCTGCCTAAACAACCAGCAAAATAGCAAGGACTGGCCTGGAAATGCTGCTGACTCTGTTACAGTTTTCAAGCATTGGATGCAGAGGTGGGGTGACACTTGTGTTCTGGAAAAATTTCTGTCCTAGACTGAGAATACCAAAGGAGCCTGAGAGTGACAAATGTTGGCAACCCCTCCAGTTTTCTTTTGTGTCTGCATAGTTACCACTCTTAGACTTTTAACTGCATCTCTCCTGGAAGTAGGCTAGTCCATATCCATGAAATTATCTTAATTTTTTCCAAACGTGTTCTTTTTTCCTAAGAACAAAACAACCACAACCTGTCAGATGAGTCTGACTGGGAGAACTGATGGGAAGATCAAAATAGGCCCAAATAAGGAAAATAACATTAAATTTCAGCAGCTAACAGCATATTTCAGTTAGGAAAAAGGAGAGGAAGAAAAAAAAAACAATGCAAACTAATGTTATTTTAATTTATTGTCTTTTTATTACTAAATTCTGGTATTGCCATAACAGTTTCACTGAAAACAGAGCTTTCCATCTTGTGTTATTTCATAGTCTTATACAGGAAATTTCATTAACTGTATTCTCCATATTCTCATGATGTATTAAGTAGTTTAGCATTAGTGGCTGGAGTGGTTGTAGCATTAGACCACAAGAGCTGACCAAAATAAAAGGTTTTGCTAAAAGCTAATGCTGCTAATCTACAACTAGCCTAAAGCAGAATGAAAAAAGTAAGGAAGGACCAAGGAAATAACTTCAAGAATTGAGGTAATGTCAGATGAAAAAAAACCACAAACACCCCCCAAAACAAACAAACAACAAAAGAAACAACTGACCAGAAGCAAGAGATAGGCTTGGGAGTTGAGTGCTGGGTGGCCTGTGTGGGATTGAAAGTTAATTTTCGGTGTAGTGGTCACTCTACAAATCCACCCAGCTCAGACTGTAACTTGAGAACTAATAAAAGACACATTGGAAACCTTCACTTGGAAAAGAGCAGTAATGAGCATGATCCTAGGATCAGACCCAGTTATTGTGGCCAGTGAAATTAACTCCATAATAGAAGTAGCTGACAAAGTACTTTCTAATATATAATATAAAATCTTAATAAAAGTTCATACTGTTGTGACAGCGTCGTTTGCGCATCTACAATCATGCTGATACCCATTTTGAAGATTCAACTTGAAAGTGGGAGAGAAGAGAGAGGCAATGATGCAGCAGGGCAGCACAGGCCAGGCCTGTAGGAGAGCTTCAGCTGGCAGAGTTCAAACTTCTCTGTTGCTGGTTACTGAAGACTGCAACCAACAGGTGATTCAGATTGTGAAGAAGCCCAGGAGAGGGACTTGTAAATGAAAACCTTGCATACTGGTTTGCAAACAGCAACTCTCAAGCCAATCCTCAGCTGCTCAGCACAGAGGTCTTGCTCACATCCAGCTCTGACTGGGCAGCATTCTTTTATCTCGGGCTGCCCTGCAAAAAGCAAAGGAATGCAGCTGAACCTCACTTGCACCAGAGGAACCTCCACTTTTATTCTCACTTGGACTTAGGGAAGCTTGCACTAAGTCACCTGTGCATTGAACATCTTTCTTTCTCAGCTGATGAAGTTAGTGTTAGTGTTTTATTACAATTCGAGCACACAACTCTCTCTAGTGCAACAGTATGAGGTCAAAAGACTAGAGCAGAAATAAGAGATTAAGGCAAATAAAACCAGTCTCCCTGTCTCGCTGCTGAAAAATGATGTTTCTTGAATATGAAAAGAAAAAGACAAAAACAACAAAACAGTATCATTTCTGATGCTACATTTCGCATAAATGTAACTACTCTGACAGATGGATTATATAAGATACAAAATATCTTCTAAATAATCTATTAGAAGAAACTATTTTACTTGATTTAATGTTTTTTGTTATAAGAACATGCAAACGGCTCCAGGTAAACATGTATTTGCCCATCTCGGTAAAATGAAATTAGTTAGCTCTCTCTAAAGCTCATTTCTGCAATCCCGGTGGTAATCTATGGGAAGAAAAAGAATCTGTTCGGAAAAACACAAACCCTATGTCAATGAACAAATCTGGGGGGGACGAATCACAGGAGAGACTTCCTAATTGCCAAAGCACTACACTCTCGATGCCTTCCCCCCTCCCTTTTAAACCCTCCGGGGCTCAGAAACAGAAAATGGCTGAAAGTGAGAAAAACAGAGGAAAGAAAATGGTGCCGAGGCACTTGATTGGTCAGATTTTGCTGCAGAGTCCAAGTTTCTGAAACAGAGAAAGAAATATTCCTAAAATGAAGCTTGTCAGCACTTAAGAGTAAATTAAGAGTCTTGCAATCTCAGGCTTTCTAGGAGAAGTATTTTTTCTAAGCATTTCTCAGTGGCTCCTTGTTTCCTAGTTTAAATGAAGGCTGTGTCTAACTCAATCGAACCGCTTCTTAAAGCCACAGGTACTCATTTGTAGCATCGAAAAACCAAAGCGACGTAATTCCCAATAATTCAATGGAACAGCAGGCTCCTCAAATTACATAAAAATACCTGTAGTATTAATATATATATAAAGGAACCATAAAGACCGAAATAATTTTAGAAATGAACATTTTTCAGGCAACTACAGATGTATTTACTGGGAGAGTAAGGGGGTGTGTGTGACTGCATTTACAGTAAGGGAGAAATCCGTTTTCCAGTAGGTTCACAAAAATCACTGAACACGACGAATAGGGAAGAGCCTCCATTTAAAAATTATTCTAGACTTGTTAAGTTTTCAAGCACAGACATTACTTGGAAAACACTTTATCTGTGATAATCAACAAATCTTTTTGAGAGCTTCAATGACAGAAAATTGATACAACCTAAAATCTCTAACCATTAAAGATGTCACGCGTGTGGTCCTAGAGAAGACACCTGCAAGGAACACACCACGTGGAAAAAGGACTCGGAAAACATCCTTGCCTCCACCATGCATTCCACATGCCCTCACTATTGGGAATAAATGTATCTCGGGAATAAATAGAAGTGCTTGAGACGGACTGAAAATGCCCACGAGACCTCGCTCACGACCAGGAGTGATAAAGTAGTGAGGAAACTCCTGATAGAAAGTGCTTTCAGGGAAGGCGGGAAAGGAATTTTAGCGCCTTCAGAAACAAAGCGCACTCCACCCCTCCCCCCCGCCCCCCAAAAAAATATAAGCGGGGGGGAGGCAGAATGTATTACTGCTGGCAGGACAACGCAATAAACTGAAAAAAAGGTGAAGTTAAATGAGGGACAGAAAGAAAAGGCAGCATAACGTTTAGAGTACACAGGATGCATTTAGACCGACTTGAACTTCGCTGATCAGAAGAACAGAATTCTATAAAGTTTCTTCCTTTACGAATTCAAACAATATCAACAAATGATTTTAAGACATATGCTAACAGAATAAACACACGTTTAAGTGGGTATCTGCCCTTTCAGAACAGTAAAGACTGTTTTCTAAATACTGAAAAGACGTAGGGAAAAACATACAAAAAGCAGATTCGCACTCTAAACGAAAATTTGCTGCAGCAAAATCGCTTTAGAAGAATTAACTGCACTAGTTTTGCGAAAAGTAAATATCCAATTCCCACGAAATACAACTCACGCATTGTTTGGTACTTGCTTGACATACGAGACGTTAGCAGTAAAACCACCCAAAAACACATTTCCTACCTTTAACTAGAAATTTACAGCTCTTTAAGTGATGTTGTGGTGGCTCTTAAAAGAGCCTTTGGGTTTTCGATGATCTGAGATTTCCCTTTACCAATAGCTTATGCACGCTCGCCGCGGATGCGCCGGGCCAGCTGGATGTCCTTGGGCATGATGGTGACGCGCTTGGCGTGGATGGCGCACAGGTTGGTGTCCTCGAAGAGCCCCACCAGGTAGGCCTCGCTGGCCTCCTGCAGCGCCATGACGGCCGAGCTCTGGAAGCGCAGGTCGGTCTTGAAGTCCTGCGCGATCTCGCGCACCAGGCGCTGGAAGGGCAGCTTGCGGATCAGCAGCTCCGTGGACTTCTGGTAGCGCCGGATCTCGCGCAGCGCCACCGTGCCGGGCCGGTAGCGGTGCGGCTTCTTGACGCCGCCCGTGGCCGGCGCGCTCTTGCGGGCAGCCTTGGTGGCCAGCTGCTTGCGGGGCGCCTTCCCGCCCGTCGATTTACGCGCTGTCTGCTTCGTGCGCGCCATCGCTCACAGAACAGCCCCGACAGCAGAGCAAAGAAACACTGAGCGGGAACCAGCCGCAGGGGCCGCTATTTATGGCCACCAGCGCTCTGTGATTGGCCAGCGCGAAGGGACGGCTGCCATTGGACGAGGGGCAGAGTTTGAAAAACTCGCGCGTTGGGTGGGGGGGCAGGCGGGGGCTGCTGCTGCTTCCCGCTCCGCATCGCCCTCCACGGGAGCAGCTGCGCGCCCTTTCCTCTTTTCCCTCAGCTCCGCCCCGCCGAGCGGGACTGGCGACGGCCCGGAGCGCTCCTACAGCTGCAGCCCGCCAGCAGACGCGGAGTTTTTACTCCGGCTCTGCAGTAGTTTTCTCGCGACCCCTACACAGGACAACCAGGATTTAACCTCTTCGTAAAAGGCGTATACAGCGTTCCCTGCGCATCCTGAGCTCCCTGAGGTTCGTTGAAGAGCTCATCTTCCCTTTTTGGTTTTATGGTGGTATTTTTGGTGTTTTTCTTTTTTTTTTTTTTACTTCTTCCCACCTAGAGTGTCTTATAATAATTCACTCCTAATTTCCTATTGTGTTGTCACTTAGGGATTTCTTAATTCTCCACTGTCAGAGACATTAATAAAGTACCACCTGTGAAATCTCTAGGACTAACTAATAAAATTATGCTGTTGTCTAGACCATTAGGCATCTGCTGCGCTTGCCGCTATAGATTTCATTAAACATCGTCTTTTATTTATTACAAATTAATCCCTAGTTTCCCGGGTAAACAAGCCATTCTGGCATATAGCCAAGTCATTTCACAATGACACCTAGTATTTACTAAGGACAACAAACCGTCAATAAAATGAGTACTCTAAAACGAAGAAACAAACCTTTAATAGATTTAAAACGCATTAGGCACTTAATATGCTTTTTATAGACCTGCGGGACCAACTGTCAGAACGGGACAGACAAGACGACCTACATCTTTGCACATGCTTAAACAGGATAAACGTTTTCCCCTGATTTTTAACAGCGTATTCTAACCCAAGAACTAGAACAGTACTAAGTACCACTCACCGAAAATAATTAGTGTGATCGACTCTTTTACTGAATATATGGGTGGCTCTTAAAAGAGCCTTTGGGTTGAGAGTGACGGTCCGGGACGCCCTACTTAGAGCTGGTGTACTTGGTGACAGCCTTGGTGCCCTCGGACACGGCGTGCTTGGCCAGCTCGCCGGGCAGCAGCAGCCGCACGGCCGTCTGGATCTCCCGCGACGTGATGGTGGAGCGCTTGTTGTAGTGCGCCAGGCGCGACGCCTCGCCGGCGATGCGCTCGAAGATGTCGTTGACGAAGGAGTTCATGATGCCCATGGCCTTGGACGAGATGCCCGTGTCGGGGTGCACCTGCTTCAGCACCTTGTACACGTAGATAGAATAGCTCTCCTTCCTGGTCTTTCTACGCTTTTTGTCACCTTTCTTTTGAGTCTTGGTGACAGCTTTCTTAGAGCCCTTCTTAGGAGCGGGAGCTGATTTTGCTGGTTCCGGCATTTTAGGGGCCTGTCTCTACCCGATTGCTGCAGGAACGACGTAGACGGAGAAGCGCAGTCCCCCTTATTTATAGGGACGGTATGCAAATAAGATGACTCAACACTGTCCTTGTCCATTGGACAAATAGGGCCGGTGACGTCAGATACGAAGTATCTTCCATTGGTCGACTAATTCATCTGCATTCCCATTGGGTAAATTCACAATCCTTCTCTCCACCAATCACAAGTCCAAGCGGACCTCAGAAGGAAGCTATAAAAAGGCAGCATTAAGTCTCTTGGTGCAATATATCTTTTTCACTGCGTTTGGGTTCCTTTTGCGTAGCCTTTTTTTGACCCATTCGGCTTTACCGTTTTTTGTATTTTGAGCCATGTCCGGTCGCGGGAAGCAGGGCGGGAAGGCGCGCGCCAAGGCCAAGTCGCGCTCGTCGCGGGCCGGGCTGCAGTTCCCCGTGGGCCGCGTGCACCGGCTGCTGCGCAAGGGCAACTACGCGGAGCGCGTGGGCGCCGGCGCCCCGGTGTACCTGGCGGCCGTGCTGGAGTACCTGACGGCCGAGATCCTGGAGCTGGCGGGCAACGCGGCCCGCGACAACAAGAAGACGCGCATCATCGCCCGCCACCTGCAGCTCGCCATCCGCAACGACGAGGAGCTCAACAAGCTGCTGGGCAAGGTGACGATCGCGCAGGGCGGCGTGCTGCCCAACATCCAGGCCGTGCTGCTGCCCAAGAAGACCGACAGCCACAAGGCTAAAGCCAAGTAAAACTGATGTGACAAACAACTCAAAGGCTCTTTTCAGAGCCACCCACATCTTTCTCGAAAGAGCAGGAACGCTTGATCCCACAAATACATGCTGGGTTAATATACTCGGAAACTTGAAATTTCTCGGGGGCGTGTCTAAAATATATATATTTATATGCTGCCTTGATGATCTGTAGCTTCTTGCCTTTTTTCTTTATTTTAGAAGTTTAAGTACTAATGTAAACCTGTGTCAGTTTCCCTTTTCGAAACAAAGGATTAATAAAAGGTAGCGGTCGCGACTGATTAAATCGGTCCCCGCGGTACGGTTTGAGAAATGAACTCTGCCAAGGGTGAGCTCGCTGCCAGCCTCCCTCCCTCCCTGCCGTTGGATCCCGCGGGGGTGAAGCGCCGCTCAGCCCGGGGCAGGAAAGACGGGGCGGGTTCGGGGCCGCCGCCGCCAATCCGGCTGGAGCGCGCGGCTTTCAAACCGCGGGGCACCGGCGCCCCTCTTCTCCCTGCGAGCCGCGGCTGTCCCTGTGCCGCGGGGGAAAAGGGATTCCACTGCCTTGGGCGCAGTGGTGGCAGCGGTTTTCTGCTTTCCGTGGATCTCTGTTTTCTTATCTGCAACCTAGAGCTTTCAGACAATAGCAAGAAAAATGTACATACTTGTCTGTGTTGCAGTCCAGGAGGGTTTCCTAAAGGTAGCGTCAGAAATTCTGAATTAAGTGATGGGTGATGGTGATGACAGTTACAGAATTGGCTCGAGTGTGAGTTCGTGTAGAAGTACTACAGAAAGTCACATACACACGGGGAAGGGAGTCATGATGTACTTGTCTGGACTTGAACTGATGTTTTAATTCTATCTCCTTTATCCTGACATCACGACTAGCGTTTAAAAGTGCTCTTGGCATTTTTCTGCAAAAGTTTCCTTGACTTATACATTATGGTCTCCTGGGTACTGCTGCCTTTGGCTTCGCTGAGCTCTTCGGTACAACTTCTTTTGATTTGTTAGCCTTAGTTGTCTTTTCTGGGGCCCTCGGTCTCTAGGACAGCGTGGGCCTGCTTGAGTAGCCCCTTTCACCCCGAGAAGGAGCGCCCGGCCTTGGCGATGTGACGGCGCTGGTGTCAGAAGCCGCCAGCCACCGCATCCCCGTCCTTGGGGTGTTGGGGGCTTATAAATCACGATAACACGCGAGGGATCGGGATTTACAGGGAGGAGCTTCTCCGCCATTGGTGCCTCGGGGTGGCCTCACTGCTGGGAGACGGCGACAGCTCCTCTCTCTCCTCTGAACAGGTTAATTTGTGGGGGTTTTGCCTTT
>VXBI01008325.1:43679-54136 GCA_013397375.1 Toxostoma redivivum | reverse complement strand
TTTTTTTTTTTTTCCCCACTGTAAAGAATACCGCGTTCCCTCTTTGTTAGAATGGATGTCGATAAATGACGCTTTTGTTCTGTTTTTCGCTCAGTAATGTTTTATGCGGAAGAGAAAAATGCCCGAAGGGAAGGCAGGAATGCAACGCCGGGAGCCTCCGAACGAGGCTGCCTAAGGGCTGGAGAGGGTGTTTCCTTTGTTCTTTAAAATCGTCCCTTGAGAACTAAGGCGAGGAAAACTCTGCTTTATTATTTTTTCCCTTATTTTTCTATTTTTTCTTTTTTTTCTTTTCTCTTTTTTTTTTTTTTTTTTTTTTTCTTCTCAGTGTTCTGCCTCAGGAGGCGGAGGAGTGAGTCACTGGGGCGTTGTGTTCATGGAAAATGTTTTTCAAGCAGAGAGAGATAACGTGGGAGTGCCCGGCTGAAGTCTTGCTTGGAAACAAGATAAGAATCGTGGGTCTGTTTCTAAGCGGTATATGATTCTTAAGCAATTTTCAGGTTGATTTGTTTTCCTTTGGTTGGTTGTTGGTTTGTTATTTTATGTTTTATTTGTTTCCTGTGGGTTTTCTTTTGTTTGTTTGTTTTCCTTTTTCTTTTCTTTTTAGTTTTCTTTTCCTTTTCTTTCCCCTTTCTTTTTTTTTCCCCCTCCTTTTCAATCATCTGTGTTCTGCTGAAAAAAATTGCATTAATCGTCCACCATCTAGAGCTGGACTTTGAAACAGCAGTAGCAGCAGGATTTTATTACTGACCATTCTGAAATTTGAGGCTAGAATTAGGTTTAAAACACTTCATGATTTTTTTTGTTTGTTTCATAATCTCAATTTTGCTGTATTTTGCATATTTGGCAAAATAACCTTCTATTGGTCTATAATTAGTAGAGAATGAAGAGATTACATAGGCCTGGAGAAGGGAATTGATTTGTACAAGGTTCTGATTGGGCCATTTGAAAATCCTGAAACAGAGGCCTCCTAGGCTTCATTTTTGCCCTTGAAAACATGATGGGAGGAGTGAGCATTTCTTTTCAAGAGAATAGTCCATACTGCCTTCTCAGGCACTTCAGTTTTTATGTTCTGCTTCTCTTGGAAATTGCTTGTTTTGGTTTTGTTGAGGCTTTTTCTTATTTCCCCTTCCCCCTGCTGATGTTTTAAAAAGAATTTGAAAATACATGTATTTTAACAATTTTAAAATAAGGTGGGGTAGATTACAATCTGGTGTAAAGTGTTTATTTTGTTTTTCTATTATGTTCTTCACTAGAAACTTGTTAAGCTCAGTATTTATTTATTCACTGTTTCATTCTCTGCCTTTCTAGCCATGTTTCCTCCTTGAGACAACTCGTGTAATGAGCTCAGTTTCCCTATACAGAGATTTTTTAAATATTGTTGCATTCTGTATGCCACCAATAGGATTTTCATGATGGGTTTAAGTATATTTTTGTTAGTACAGGAGAATTGATGAGCTGTGTATGTTAAATCCTTTTTTTTCTTCAGCTAAATTATGTCTGGAATGTTTTTGTACAATTACTGCATATCCATGTTTCTCCTGACCAGTGATTCACAATTAATGTAGAAAGACAATATGTTCTTCTGCCTCGGGTAACTGCTTGTTATAAATGAACACATTCTCTGTGTGCATACCATAGTTAAATAAAAGGTTTTTTATATATTGAAATAGAAAAGAGAAACATATTATATGACCTCTTTGAGTATGTGACAAATGAGTGTTAAAAGGAGTGGTTTTTTTTAAAACACAATATTTTATTTCATTGCAGATGTGGAATTTACCTTCCCAAATTTAGTTTCATCTATCCAGCCAACCTAAATTCTGAAAAAGGAGGAAGGCTTTAGATTTAAGAATAGTGCATCAACAGATGCTTTTGGTCATGAAATAAGCATTAATATCATATGACCCTAATTCACTTTTGAACTTTAAGTCCACACAAAATATATCCTTATGCTGTAAAGCACTAACCATAACATAGGTTGTGCAATCTCTCAGACTGCTTGCTCCCAAGTAAATGTTACTTAACCTGTAGTTACCCAATAGCTTTTTATTTTTCCATAAAGCAGAGAGAGATAAAGTGCAATAGCATTTTTTAAAAACCAACCAAACAAAATAAAACTATGCTCAGTTGCAGAAAAATTCAGAAGGATGCTGAGAATCAAGTTTTTAAAAAGTGACATTATACAAGAACATTTATTATTGGGCTTTGTCTTAGTAACCATACAGTGCCAAAAAAGTCCTTGGATATTAATTTCCTTCCAAAAATCTTATTCACATTGTTTTGGTTTGTTTTTTACTGGTTTGATTTTGAGGTTTTTTTTGTTTGTTTGTTTGTTTTATAAAAAAGACTATATATACTTGATTTTTCTCTAGTGACCTGATTGAGGACAGGATAGAAATACTGTTCCAACTCCCTTGGTACTAAGCAGTCTTCCAAAGTCTTAGAGGAAGATGTGTTTTTTTTTTTTGTTGTTGTTGTGTTTTTTTTTTTCATGAAAATTTGCTTTAGACTAGAAATTTTATTAGTAATGTAGGCAAGCTAGAGTATTTACCTAGAGCAAACGTGAATGGAATTAATTAATTACCTAATACCAATGCTATGCTCACAATGCTCCAGGCTCTTCCTTGTGAAACTTAAATGAACATGTGTATCACATAGTTCTTTTATTAAATTACTCTCAAATTTCTTCACTCAAATTTTTAGTTTCTTTAATATCTTTCTGCAACCTCACACAGCATACCAAAATAAAATGGAATGTCTTACAAATCTGGTGTTATTCTATATACATAATTTGAATAATACCATTAGTAATTTACTTTTCTTAAAACACTTAAACCCCGACCTGCTTAGACACATAAAGTACTTTTTAAAGAATAAGTTGCTGTTTATTTCTCTGAAATACCTAGTACAAGATCAGTTTGGACTTTGGTAAATATGTAAGAAATTCACTTGTCTCCATTCACAGAGGTTTGAAGGCATTGATGCTGATGCTCAGGAAGTTTGTGTGGAAGAGGAAACCAATTCCAGCTTCTAAAGCTGTAGAAACGCAGCAGAAAACTGCGGGTATTTGCAGGTCACAAAAAACGCATTAAGCGTGTCTAATACCAGCAGAAAAGCGGATTGCAGCGAGCCGTAGCTAACTGTGTCTTTCCTTTGCATCTTGTGACATCCCGGCCATTGCTGTGGCACAGCTGTGTGAAAGGAAGGCTCCATGGGTTTGGAGCATCCCCCCATGGTTTTGGGGTTTGGAGCATCCTCCCAAGGCCGTAACGCGGCTCGGCTCGGGAGCCCGGCGGGGAGCGGGGGCCGCAGGTACCGCCCGCCTGCGCTGCAGCAATTTCCAACCAATCCTGCTCGGGAAGCAGCTCCCCTCCTCCTCCTCCTCAGCCTCCTCCTTCCCCTCCATCTCCCTGTGATTAGCTTCCCTGCCGCCGCTTCCCGTCCTCCCACCCCCCGCTCCCCCGAGTCATTTTCCTTTCCTTAATCCGCAGCCAAGGAAGATCAATCTGCAGGGCAGCACCGCAATGAGTGACGAACATCTCGCTCTGACTGCTGGTAAAACCAGCCTGTGCTTTGACTGCTTCTACTGTTCCTTTTATCAACTGCTTGTTTGTGTTTTTTTGACCTCCGTTTATTTATGCCATGAATGTTGCCCAGGCTAAGGGGAAAACAAAAAAGAACAACAACCAAACAAAAACAAACTAATGAAACTCTAAACAACCCACCACGAAGCCAAAACAACTCAAGGAGCAGTTGAGATGTTCCAACTTGCTCTGTCAGAAAATATTATTTTGGTTCTGCAGGCATCAAAGCTGAGAGAGCAATGGACCATCCTACATGATACAATACTTCCATCAGGAGCCCGTGATCATTACATCCTTCCCCTCCCCTTGTCCATTCTGTCCTAGAAAACCTCATGCATGGCTGCATGGTACAGAAACAACCCTGACACAGTAATGAGGCTGATGCAAACAAACCATTTTTCCTCTCCAGGAGGCACCTCTGTGTATTGCATCTTGGAGAGGCTCATTGTTTCAAGCCTCTGCACTCTGCATACAAATGATACCTCTTTCTCTCGTGTGGGTAGGGCTTTCAAATAGAAAATGGATCCTCCTCCTATGGAAGCCACAGGTTTTTCCTGTCATGGGATTCCTCTATGGCCTTCACAAGTAGATTCTGAGAGAATCATGAGAATACGAGCACAAACAACGATGCTAGTAGCTTGGAAGCCCAGGGAGAAAAAGCAGTAATTAAACTCTTGAATAGGAACTTTTTTGAGGGTAAGTTTTTCTTTTGTTTGTTTGGTTTTGTGTTTTGGCCAGGGTTGGTGGGGTAGGGTAGAGTCAGTTTTTTGTTTGGGATTGATATTTTTAGGGTAGGAGATTCCTTCCTTCCTCCCTTCCTTCCTTCCCTCCCTCCTTCTCTCCTTTTCTTTTTTTTTTTTTACCTTATGGAAAAAACAAACTTGATCCTCAGGACATGCATGTAATTAAATGGATCAGTTAATGAACTATTTACCACCAGTGTAGAACTTGTACTTGTGCAAGCAGTTGTGTAGTCCAGAATTGATTTCTGTGTGGAGAGTGATGGCACTGATTTCTTCTTTCCACACATTATCTTTCTCTTTTCTCTCTGATTCAAAAAAACCCTACAGAGTAAGAATCCATTTACTTAAGAAAACTGCCAATGAAATTTAGACAGCATTTCTGATTTCAGTAACCCTTTGGTTGTAACTAATTTTATTATTAGATTAGACTTCTCTAAGTTTGATAGATTTAACCACTGACGTCCTAGGTAATCAAGATAAGCAGCAACATCTTCAGTCAATTGTGGTCATTGTTTTGAAGGTGTCCTAGTATGCTTAGTAGAGAAGCCATTTTAAGCATTAAATCACCTTTATTGCTTTCCTCAGAGATTTCTTTACCTCTTGCAATATTTATTTATTTATTTAGAGGCCAGAAATGTGCCCCCTGTGCTGGGTGGAACCATTTCACAAAATGCTGCAATAGTACAAAGATACAAAATCCTATTTTATTTTCTGTTCCTTTTCTGGTGATTCTAAACATTCAAGTAACTTTCACTGTAGTGCTTCTGAGCACTGAAGATGTTTGTTTTATTTATTTGGGGTTTTCAAATATGGGAAGAATTCTTTTTTTATTAGGATCAATCTGGAAGGTGCAGTAAAGAGTTAGGAATCAAGCACAAAGGGAGGACAGGCAGTGAAATTGAAAACTACGGTTGAAAAAAAGTAAATAAATGAAAATTCTGAAGTCTATTGTTGTTTAATGACACCCAAAACACCTAAAGATAGAGAGCCCAAAATATATATGCTATATAAGTCATAGCAAGTTTCCTGTTTCATATCAGGAAATGAAATATCTGTTTTGCTCCTCACCAAAAGGATGGTTGGATTTGCCATTTGATCACCCAATCATAATGATCCAGAAGTCCAAGTCCACATGTCTATAGGCAGCAAAGCTCCCATTAGTTTCTAATCCTCTCTGTGTGTGTAGACTGCTAGTTGCTGAAGGATGTTGTAGCCACAAGAAGTTCATACAGAATAGAAGCAGCAGTGGAAAGTGTTAATAAGATCAGTATTTAATTACTATACTTAATAGAAAAATGAATGAGAGTGAAAAGAAGTTATTACCATGTAAATTACTTGGTAACTTTCTTTCTCTTGTGTGGTGTTGTTTTGGGTTTTTTGGATTTTTTTTTTATTTTCAGCCTAAACTGTCCCTTGTCTGTGTCTTTGGATTTGGGGATAACCAGCAAGAGCTACTGAGGGTTTCAGCATAAACATGTCAATGCATAAAAAGGGAACACTTTTAAGTACCACAGGTAAAAAGTACATTTATTATTTTAATGTGATTTTTAATGCTCTGTCAGAGGTGAACTCCACTGTGACTGGGCAGGAGCTACTGTGATCCATGCTGGTGTCCAGCTTCCACCTAAAGGAGTGCAACTCTGCCCTTGAGCACACAGTTGCAGGTACAGCCTGGAGGCAGATGCACAGCCAGGAAGAAATCCTGCTGTGCCCCTGGGACAGACAGATCCACAAGGGCAGCCATTCCCTGACCCAGGGTCATCAGATTAGTCCAGGTGAATGAGAATTAGGACCCAGCTGATCAAACTTCAGAGAGTCTGGCAGTAATTTAGGTGCACACTGAGGTGTGAAAGGTGTGATTCCCCTTTATTATGTGGGGATAACCACTGGCCATGCTGACCCTGTCTTCAGTATCCTGGATCATGGGCTGTGCAGGGATTGACAGCTTGGAGTCTCCATGTCAGTAATTTTGCTTGTGCTGCAACTTTCAAAAATATTTTCTTTTCGTCTCCATGTAATTAGACAAATTCTGTAATATCTAGTCATGTTGATCATCACTCTTGGCAAAAATCCATCTCTATTTTTAGCTGGGCTTGTATATTTCATATGATAGTGCTCTGGGATGCTCATCTCCCTAGGAAGATGATGCCAAAAAATATTATTCCTTTCCCTTGCAAACATTTCATCTAAATAAAGTAGCAGTATCATAAGATATTGCTTTAGGAGATGAACCAAATCTGTATCTCCAATTTTCAGTATTTCCATCAGGATACTTTTAGATGATTTAAAAAACATACCGCAGAGACTTTCTAAGTTAATATTAATTCTCCTAAGGATGTGAAACTACATGTGCTGGCAGATCCACTGAGAGATATTAACTTCTTTAGCTCAGCTAACAGCTTTCCGTAAAAGAAAAGCAGATCATTAAAGAGAAGACAAATTTGAAAATCACATTATTTCAACAACCTTCTCAAGGGGATGGTGGTCTTTTGGAAAGGACAGGAGTGTTGGGAGAAATGTCAGGATGACAGATTACAAGTAGATGCAGAGGGGAAGAGAAGTGCTAAATTGCTGACACTCCTAGAGTGGAGTCATTCTCTCACTCACTCCTGCCATCCCCCAAGATGTTCCTGCGCTCCAATGGGCCCTGACTGCCTGCCCACATCATGGGACACAGCTCAGGGCTCTTCCAGCTAATGCTACCTCATCAGGAAAAGCTTTTGCCCTTGCTCTTCTCCTATTGTCTTGATTAACAGGAAAAGATGGATGGATGGATGGATAGATAGATAGACAGATAGATAGATAAAAATTTGTAGTCCATATACTTACTTGTTGGTTCTGAGTAAAAAAATAATCCATGTAGATGACCACCAAGAGTGAAGGATGAACACTGGCCATTAAACATGAGACTGGCTGCAAAATAAAAGATGTCATATAGGAAATGAAGTCTTATTTCAGAATTCAGTGAATTCAGATTGCTTAGAACTCCTTTTTCTTTTCCATAACATTGTAAGGTTTGAGTTCCTGTAAACAGGCTGTTTGCTCCTCCTTTTGATTTAATCTTGCCTATCTTCAAGAAGTGTCTTGATACTCCAGTAATATACACACTCTTACTTTTACCCACAGATGTTGGTAAGAAGTTTAGAAAAGTAGCACACAAATAAAGTATGCAAAAATAAAACAAGAAAATTAAGCTACCTGGGGTGGAAACCATAAATTTGGGTAAGCATCACTTGGAAAACCATGAAATATAGAATATTTCCTCAAGTAACCTACACTCACTGTAATGCATTAATCTATTCTATGTACTTGTATATTACTGTCATATCTACAAGGATTCTATGTAAAATTTGCCATAATAAAAAATTATTCCACATAATCTGTGGAATTTATTCCTTTGAAGCTAAGGTATTGCTTAGGAACAAATTAAACTGATACCTGTTGTAGTTCTTCATACAAGTTTGTCATAAGAATACTTAAGAAGTAATGGATCCTGGATAATGATAAAATCTTGATTATTTAAAGAGATCTAATACAGAGAAGATCAAGAAAATATGACTTAAAAGTGAGCAAAGGTTAAATTTAATGGAAAAACATTAACTGCCCAATAAGCACCACACAAAGAGATCTAGTGAACTAAAAAGCATCAAGAAATGGGTTCTAAAAGAAATTGCAACTTTTTGACAAAATGCCGATTAACACTGGGCAAGGGAAGTGAACAGGGCATTTTGCAAGGCAGAATAACTATTCTCATTAAACCACGTAAATAAAATTAAATTGTTTGATTGAACAACCTGCAAGAATATTAGCACCTATACATTTGAAATAAAAGTAAAGCAAAGCTATAACAAAGATGTGGCAAAAATAACCTGATTTAAACCAAATGTGCCATGTGAAAAGGGAAAAAGTAATTTTTACAGGAGTCCTAAAGAGACCAAAATAGGTCATCTGAACATAGATAAATAGAGAGAAAGCCACACTCATCACCAAGGAAAAGGTAAAGGTATTTGATATCAAATAGCAAGAGCAGTAATAGACAGGGAAGAATATGTTTTATAGTTATGCAGAAGTTTTACTGAGTTCTCTGTTGTGTTCTATCTATGTTTAACCCACAGATGCAGTGACAGCAGGGGAAAGTCTGCATATAAATCTTTGGGTTTTTTTTCGTTGAGTAAGTGTAATGATACATACTGTGCAAAGACAGTGAGTCCAAGTGTGTTGGTTTAGGCTGGCTTGGAGTTAATGTTCTTCACAGTGGTTTATATGGAGCTGTGGCTAGAATTTGTGCTGAGCACAGGATTGATAATGTAGAGGTCTTTCTGCTACTGCTGAGCAGGGCTCACAGAGAGCCAAGTCCATTTCTGCTTTTTGTGCTGCCATAATGGGTGAGGAAGTTGGGGGTGCCGGGGGGATTGTGAGAAGACACAGCCAGGACAGGTAACCACAACTCACCAAAGGGATATTCCAGACCTTTTCACTTGATGGTCAGTGTATAAATCTGGGGGGAAGAAGGAGGAAAGGCAAGACATTTGAAGTGATGGCATTTGTCTTCCCGAGTAAGCATTAGAGTGATCGGGCCTTGCTCTCCCAGAGATGGCTGAACACCTGCCTGCCTATGGGAAGTAGTGAATTAATTCTTTGTTTTGGTTTGGTTTTCTTGTGTGTGAGTGCAGCTTTTGCTTTCCCGATTAAGCTGTCTTCATCTCAACCCATGAGTTTTCTTACTTTTACCCTTGTGATTCTCTCCCCTGTCCCACTGGTGGAGGAATGGGCAAGTGCCTGCATCGTTCTTGGTTGCTGGCTGGGGTTAGACCATGACAACTGGAAGAGTTTCATCTCTCCCACAGGCATCATTAATGTTGATATGCAAAGATAAATATGTACCTGTAGAACAAATATTTTTATATTAATAGGTATAAACTATGTAAACACTGACTGGCTACCTACACATGAAAAAATGTATAACAGTGTTGGCCAAGCATAACATACAAAAGGTCTACAGAGTGAGAAAAGTAAAAACTTAAAGTCCCCATGATCATCTCCCCTGAGAAAGAGAACTTATGAGAAAAGGTGGTGAAAAAAGACAAACAAAACAACAACAAAACAGTGATGGCTCATAAGCAAAAGTGTGCGAGGTTACCAAGCAAAACCTTTTCACTATCAAGAAGCATTGTATAGTAATAGACATCCACTGGAAATAGGGAAATGATGGGGAAGATCAAACAAATTAAGAAATACCTGACCAGCAGAAAAAATCCAAACCTGTGCACTGCACACAGGTATAATTAACCAGAGGAAAACTCCTGCCAAGAAAGATGGTGTATAGCAACGGTATGGGATAGCATTTATTTGACAATCCTACCAGAACAAAGTAAAAATACCTCAAATATATATTTATAGTAAATTTAAATAATAACTCAGAAAAAGCAGAAGTGGGTGTGTACATGCAATGCTTGAAGGCTTTCAGGAGTCACTGCAGCAGAATGGATTAATGGAGCATACAGGCAACCCAGCACAAAATAAAACCTCCAGACCACTTTTGTCTTCAAAAACTAATATAATGTGAAGAAAGAAATAGCAAAAGTAATGCTTTAAAATATTTCAATAAACAATAGGACCATGAAAATAACCAAACACTTGAAAAATCTTTAAAAGCGCAGACATAATGCAGATTTTTTCATGGGTACATCAGTAAGAGACACTAATCAGCTTCTCCATGAGCATGTCAGTCCCAGAAACACAACGAATCCTCTGTTCATTAAGTCAGAGATGTGGGACACTCATGGCTTTCCTTTGCAAAAAAGGAAAAAAAAAATCTCCTCAAAAGGGAAAAATAGAAAAAATCACATCATATTACTCCCGTCTCTGAATTCTCGGTAGAAAAGGGGGCATTTACCATAGAAGCGGAACGCGGCGCCCACTCTCTTCCCTGCCCGGCCGGGCCATTTCTAAGGGCACAGATCGATGGCGGCAGAGCGCGAGCGGAACGCGACTCTGCCGGCCCTTCAGCCGCCATTATCCGTGTTTTGCTGAAGCCCCATGGCCGGTGGGGCCCCACTCCCTATCGACACCGAGAGCCCCGCTGGCGGGGCCGGGACCCCGTGTTTGGCCTCCCCGGGGCGGGGCCGGG
>VXBI01008325.1:26398-42901 GCA_013397375.1 Toxostoma redivivum | reverse complement strand
CTTGAAAAGGGCTTGGCATGGACTGTCTGTGCTTACTCAGTAACACAAGAGATAACAGCTCTCTCCGGTGGCTTTGTGGTGGCTCTTAAAAGAGCCTTTCGGTTAGAACTAGAAGGACAGGACACTCAGGCGCGCTCGCCGCGGATGCGCCGGGCCAGCTGGATGTCCTTGGGCATGATGGTGACGCGCTTGGCGTGGATGGCGCACAGGTTGGTGTCCTCGAAGAGCCCCACCAGGTAGGCCTCGCTGGCCTCCTGCAGCGCCATGACGGCCGAGCTCTGGAAGCGCAGGTCGGTCTTGAAGTCCTGCGCGATCTCGCGCACCAGGCGCTGGAAGGGCAGCTTGCGGATCAGCAGCTCCGTGGACTTCTGGTAGCGCCGGATCTCGCGCAGCGCCACCGTGCCGGGCCGGTAGCGGTGCGGCTTCTTGACGCCGCCCGTGGCCGGCGCGCTCTTGCGGGCAGCCTTGGTGGCCAGCTGCTTGCGGGGCGCCTTCCCGCCCGTCGATTTACGCGCTGTCTGCTTCGTGCGCGCCATACCAGCACCACCTACTCCAGGCGATCAAAGACTGTGAGGAAATGTATTAGCGAGCCGATATTTATTGTGCACGGCGGCACCGCCTCCCCGCCGCTGATTGGTCAAGGAAGCGGAGAATTTCATTGGTTAACAACTGAAGGCGCTCTGAGCCCGTCTTCCCAAGCAGATCTTGATTTGTTTCATTTTTGATAGAAGATTACCAACAGCTGCCAGTGTTTTACTTGTCTCCTATCTATTTCTGAAATTTCATTTTCCCGATGTTGTTTCCGAATTGTACTGGCAGCTTTGCGTTTTAAGCAATGCAACTACTCATAATACTTTAACTGTAAAGAATGGCAACCTTTCAATACTAACACCAAAAAAATACAAGCAAACAAAAAAAACCCAGATATGTAAACCAGACAAAAGAAACCTCTGATCAGGAAAAAAAAAAAAGAAGAAAAGGCGAGAAGATTTAGGTTCGAATTGCGTACAAAGCACCCGAATCCTTTGTTACTACTTCCGTAAAAACTTAGCATGACAAAATAAAACGACCAGTTTATATAGAAAATCAGTAAGCAAACGTGATTGCAAACACTTTATCTTATCAGTAATTCGTGGAATAAAAACTTCTACTTTTACCTACCTTCAGTAGCAGAGCATTTAATTGATTAAGTCAAGTGCTTAAAAGCAGAAACACCGCTTCAGAACAAAGGGAAGACTAAGAGGAAAGGCTGGTTTAGATCAGGTATTTAAGAGCTGGTCCTAGTATAAGGGAAGGTTGACGCGGGATTTTCAAAATGTTCCCCTGAGCGCGGCCTTTCCTATCAGCCAATCAGAGGGCAGAGCTGGGATATAAAAAGAGGCTGCGCGCCCTCGTCTGAGGCAGATTCTGCTGAGTTGCTGCTGTGCGCTATAGTGTGTGGTGATGGCGCGGACGAAGCAGACAGCGCGTAAATCGACGGGCGGGAAGGCGCCCCGCAAGCAGCTGGCCACCAAGGCTGCCCGCAAGAGCGCGCCGGCCACGGGCGGCGTCAAGAAGCCGCACCGCTACCGGCCCGGCACGGTGGCGCTGCGCGAGATCCGGCGCTACCAGAAGTCCACGGAGCTGCTGATCCGCAAGCTGCCCTTCCAGCGCCTGGTGCGCGAGATCGCGCAGGACTTCAAGACCGATCTGCGCTTCCAGAGCTCGGCCGTCATGGCGCTGCAGGAGGCCAGCGAGGCCTACCTGGTGGGGCTCTTCGAGGACACCAACCTGTGCGCCATCCACGCCAAGCGCGTCACCATCATGCCCAAGGACATCCAGCTGGCCCGGCGCATCCGCGGCGAGCGCGCCTGAGTGTCCTGTCCTTCTAGTTCTAACCGAAAGGCTCTTTTAAGAGCCACCACAAAGCCACCGGAGAGAGCTGTTATCTCTTGTGTTACTGAGTAAGCACAGACAGTCCATGCCAAGCCCTTTTCAAGTGCCCAAGGCAGTGCCAACTCCGGCATAACTGGGGGCAGTTGGGCCTCGCCATCCCTTTGCGCCCCGCCTCGTGTGTGTCGGTTATTTCTGAGGTTCTCGGTCTAAAGCTGCCGGCTCTGGGAGGGCGTAAAGGGCTGTGGTGGGTGTAGGCGAGCGCGGTGCCCGGAGAGCAGGCAGCCTCAGGAGCAGGACGTGGGCGGGCGGCAGGACTTTAGAGCACAGGGCTCGCAGCGTGTTCGCTAGGCAGTCTAGGACGCTGACGGGTGCTCTTCTTCCCGGTCTGTCCCGCCCACCGAATGGCAGGGAGAAAAGAGCGCCGCCATTTCGGGAGCTTCCTTCCCCTTCCAGGCTGTCGCGGTAAATATTGGCGCTGCGAGAGCGGCTGCAGCAACCGGGGTTGTCCCCGACCCGTTCTCCCCCCTCCCCCTTTCTAGGATAGTGCTCTGTGTGGAGGAGAGCGGGAGTAAAGGACTTAAGTTGCAGCGCATGTTTCCCTATTGCATGAGGAGCCCCTAAGTAAAACACTACACTCGTTGCCCTAGGTTCATTCCCCGAGTAAAGACCAGGATCTTCCTGCCTACTCAAATGCGAGATTTTGGGAACGGAGAAGGGCGTAGTCAGGTGCCGCCTTCCAGGTGAGCAACTGAAGCAAAAGCCCTCCCCGTTTCCCTCCTAGAGAAAAAACAAGTCAGTATATTTAAACAGTGATTAAAAGCTCTTTTTATGAAGTAAGTGGGTGGCTCTGAAAAGAGCCTTTGTGGTGTAGAAATGCTAAGCTGTAACAATAACCGAGCTTAGCCGCCGAAGCCGTAGAGAGTGCGACCCTGGCGCTTAAGGGCGTAGACCACGTCCATGGCCGTGNCCCGCCGCCCCCTCCTTCCGTCCCCGTGCTGCTGCTCACGGGCCTCCCGTTAGACTCGGCCGAGGCGCTTTCCCGGCCTTGTCCCCGTGGCTCCGCCTCTCCCGAGCGGTTCTGGCCTCATTCAGGGCTTATCGCAGTCACGGAATCCCAGTGTATTCTGAGAGGAGGAAAGGGACCCCGAAGGATCATCCAGCCCGACTTTTAAGTGGTTGGCTCATACAGGGATTGAACGTACAATCTCGGCCCTTTTAGCACCGAGTTCTAACCAGCTGCAATAATGTCGGGCCGCAATACTCTGTCCCTGCCCGCTGTCGGGCTGACAGCGTCCCTTTGCTGCTTTCCTGTCCCGCCCCTTTACCCTGGGGCTGGAGACAGTTCCATGGCAGCTCTGCGTCTCCGTCAGTAGGAAGAGCGGGACCTGCGACCCCCGGCCCAGGTTTCGAGCTGCTGCGTCCCTTCCTCGTCCCTCCCCGCAGGTCTGCGGCAAAATCCCTCCAATGCGGGGCTTCGCTCGGCGCTCCCGCCCCTCTCCGCAGCTCTTCTACCTCCCGCTCGTGGGGAACCCGGCGGAGGAATCTTTCCCCGGTAGCGCTACCTTTGTTTGTTTCGGCTTCACTTTTCGTTTGTCTTCGGGACACTCCCACAGCTGCCCCTTCCTCCGAGTGGTGCCGGGGCCTGGGCACCCGGCTTTCCGCCCTTTCGTGTTCGCACGGAGCGGCTGCAGGTCGGTGCGAGGGGGAGCAGGGAGCGAGGCCCTAACCGGTCAGTGAGGGGCTGCAGCGGGAAGCGTTCAGACCAGAGACTCCCTGCAGGCAGACCGGGGGCGCTGCTTGAGAGCGCGGAAGGGAACATCTCATGAGCCACGCCCGGCCCCGCCGAGCGGGCTCAGGGGTAGCGCCGGCCGCAGGGCCGCGGGCTCGCTCCGGGCAGCTGCCGGCCTCGGGAAGAAGTGTCCTCTGCCGTACACTGAGATCCGGGAAGCGAAAGAAAACACTACGGAAATCGCAAACAACTGTCGGTATGACATCTGAAGAATGAACACTTGCGAAACAATTTTTATTCCAATGAGGATATTCCAGGAAATTTTTCCATGTGTTTCACACTTTCGCAGAAAACATGTCATACATGCTGCTTACAGTATGTTGAATGAATAAATACTGAGAGAGTTATGAGACTGTATTTCTAAATTAAATGTGTTAAGATTTGAAATATTACTTGCACAGAATAGAACTGATATGCCTAAGGTGCTTGGCAATTCTTTTATTATTAGTATGTTATGTCCTTTAAACATGCCTACTGCCACAACATTTTTCATATCCTTTAGAATTTGTGTATTTATTTATTTACATTTATTCTCTAATATAATGCAGAGAACCTCGGCAACATTTCAAAAATATTTCAGGGAATAAAATGTTCCCTAAATTCAGGGGGAAATGAGATTGTCAGGCATTCAGTTATAGGTGCCAAAAATATACAAGTCTTAGTATCACTATGGATTAATTTTTCTTTTAAATTTAAAGCATTACTCATATATACAGTATAAGGAGGAAAATATAGCTTTGATTTAGATTAGGTTTGCTTTTTTGACTAAGTAGAACGAACTAAGACTGTTTATAGACTAACTGGAAGATTAGTCACTATTGGGCCTGTCGGCCTGGTGCCTAACATTCCCATTTGTCTCCACAAAGTCTGTTTTGCTATTTATATCTAAAAATTTATGTCTAGCTATGTTTCCTGAGGCAGTTATAAACAACATTCTGATAACTTAGGAAAGCCAAAAGAAAATATGCAAAATCTTTTGGTATGTCAAAATAATAATGTATTCCTAAGGCTTCTTAAATGCAGAGTGAGGATCCTAGTAAAACTTTTTCTTCCAGCAGGATAACACTGCAAGACTTGGAAAATCCCCTTCCATTTCTGCCAAAGATGTGTGATGGAGAGGCTAAGACCAGTAGCTTAAAGTAAATGAAACAGCTGCAAACCCCTTTCCTCAGTAAGTGTAGTACATTAGATACAATTTCACATCATGCCTTCTAGAAGCTGCCTTGCCTATGTGTTGCTGGGAGTGTGCATGGACACGTTTCCCAGGGGTGTCTCTTAGGGATATATTCAGTTCTTTCAGGAATCAGAGCATTTTCTTAGGCAAAAATAATTTTAAAAAGAAAAGAAAGAAAAACTTGCTGCTGAATATAATCCCTAATAAAGTTGTTTCTACTGTTAATTCAAGATAATTTTTCTTTTTTATCAGTTTAATATCCCTACTGCGTGCTATACATACTAAATACTACATTTTCCTCATGAATTTGGACACACAGTGCTAGGGGGTTAAATGAGAAAAGAAATCTTTGCAAAGATTTGCAAAATCTCAGCTCCATTAAAAAAATTAAAATAAAATCTGTAGCTTTTCAAGTGTGCATTAATTAGGACAGTTGCCCTAGTTCCTCATTAAACTATAATGAGAAAATTGCAGTTGTTTATCACAATAAGGCAACACCTCACCATGACTGCACAAGAGGGGACAGTAATGGTAAAAGAAACATTGCATCAGTGTATTATAACCAACTTCAAAGCTGCTCATAATTTTCCTGAGAGCTTAAGTGGCAATTTAAATCCATATCTGTATCTGCTATAACTGTCATAATAGGTATAATAATATGCAAACTAAAGTAATGTAAGAGCTGCCTAATAGGTACATTTTTCCTAGCATTGCAAGCAATATAGATGAAAAGGGGTAGAAAAGCTCTTCAAATTTTTAACTATGCAATTTTAAGTCTTTTGATATATAAACTGACATTACTGAGTTATCCCCAAGCATAACTCTGATCTCTAACATTTGAGGGACCTAGATTGCAAGTTTAGATTTGGGGTTTTTTTGTCACAAATTCTTTAGAATGTGGAGATGCATTGCAACCCAATGACACAGCTAAGGTACCATGTGATATGGATTTCCTCTTTCCCACTGCTTGCTGCATATGCAAATGAGATAAATTCATGTATTTAAACTTGCTTAGCTGCATTCCTTCCTCCATTGGAATTTGCTTGAAAGCTGTCTTTAACACCAGGAGATTTTCCAGCACTCCTACCATATAATCCATCTGATTTACCAGACTTTTATATTTGAGATCTTATCACTGTTGATAGCAACACTGGGTTGGCAACTGGTGACACCACTACTGAAACAAATCTGAGCAGTGTTAAGGAGTGGATCTAAGTATCACAGAGGATGAAACTCCAGGTGCTGAGGTAAGAAGACAAATGAGTGTAATTAAGTATTTGGAATGAAATTTTGAAGTAAATAATGAATTCCTGGTCAGATGATAGGGACAATTTGGAGGGATATATACTGGATTTAGCTCCACATCCAGAGGAAGGGGTCCTCTCTGGTGGTACCAGTTCTGACCTCCACATACAGAAGTTTGTCCACAGAGAAAGCAAACTCCTGCTTAGACACCTCTACCCCTTGGCCCTTCTCTGGAATTCCAGTGCTTTGATCTAGAGATATACACTTGTGGCCCAGAAACCCATTCTAACTTGGGCTGCATCCAAAGCAGCCTGAACTGAAGGTTGAGGAAGGTGATTCTCCTGTTCTACTCAGCTCTCTTGAGACTCCACCTAGCTCTGTGATCTTCTGGCATAAGAAACACATGAATATGTCAGAGCAGGTCCAGAGAGGGCCACAAAAATTATCAGAGGGCTAGGTCATCTCTCCCATGAGGAAAGGTTGAGAGAGTTGCTGTTGTTTGGCCAGTGGAAAAGCAGGTGTGGAGGAAACCCTGTAGCAGTCTTTCAATACAGAAAGTCTTCTTTTCAGGTCTGTAGAGACAGGAAGAAGAGCAATTATTTTAAACTGAAAGGGGCTATTATTAGATTGGACATAAGTAAAGAATTTTTTGCAAGGAGGCTTTGTGACACTGAGAAAGGCTGTTCTGGAGAAATTGTGGATGCCCCATCCCTGGAGGATGTCATCCCTACAGTCAGGTGGGACGGAGCTTTGAGCAGCCTGGGCTAGTGAAAGGTGACCCTGCCCACAGCAGGGGTTTTGGACGAGATAATCTTTAATTTTAACCTTCCAAACAAAACATTTCTGAGATTAACCTTTTCTGAAAAACACAGTATGTAGAAATATCTTCTGGAGACTTAGAAGGCTCATGCACATTAAAATTTTAATTACTACTGCAGTTTATAAAGAAGAGAAGAGTACGGGCCAGGAGATATTTAGTTGTTGCGAACAATAATCAATAAAACAACATAATAAAACCACTACAACCCTAAATGTGTCCACTTATAAACAAAACCTTTAGACACTGATACCATTACTACAAAAGATTAGTCTGGTTCTCCAGCGGCTCTCTTCTTTATGTTTCTTTCCACATATAATCCCTGATGCCCTGCTTTGGCCATGGCACAATGCTGCCTAAAAAGCCTCTCAGCTACAGCTTGGGGATGGCAAGGAAGCACAGTGGGAGTATTGCCTTCCCTCAAGCCCAGAGCACTCCTTTTCTCCAGGGGATGGAAAGACCAGAGGTGCAACAAAGATGAGACCAATCACCTCAATGCTGTGTGCTACAGACCATTAGATAAGGCTTCTGGGAATATCCTAGCAAGAGGAATCAGCCAGACTGTTTTTCTCATAATTTATAATAGATTTAAGGTTGTGCTCTTGGGTGATATTTGTGCCAGCAATACAGAAAACTCAATATTGCCTGCTGTTAAATGATGTAACAAGGAGTAGCAATTAACAGTAAATTCATTAATAAGTTCGAAAATACCACTTAAAATGGAAATATACCTCTACAAGGTGATCCTTAAAAGTGTTACACTGTTGGTTTAGAGTGCCAGTGTGATTCAGATCTAGATTAAATGCAATTTTTCATAAGGCATTCCTCATTTTATTTATATGTAAATTTACCATATTAAAAAACCGATATCTTTCAAAGAATAAAGGGCTTCAAAGGAAATGAAGAAATCCTTTTCCATTGTTAGATGTAGCTACATCTGGGGTTTAGGATGGTCTCCTGTTTATCTTCATGCTGCATAGCTTTTGCCACTCCCACCTGTCCTTTAGAGACCATCCCGTATCCTACGCCCTAAGCAAGCTGAGGAACTATGAAAGGTGAGCAAAATCCTGAAAACCAGCTCTTTACTGTTACACTGATAAAATGAAACAATAAATCACCACAGAAATATTAACTTAAAAACATCAGTTAGAAAGTAAATGTACCAGCCATGTTGAGTAGAAACCAGGTCTAAAAACACTGCAATACAAGTTTGAGATAAACTTAATACTACTAAAAATTCACCACCAGAATGCTATTGTAAAAAAAGCAACACAACTCTTTTTTGACTACGTGGGTGGCTCTGAAAAGAGCCTTTGGTTTAAATGTTACATTACGAAGTCTGAATAGCTTGCTTCGCTATGTTCATTTGCTTTTAGCCTTATGGCTCTCGGTCTTCTTGGGCAGCAGCACGGCCTGGATGTTGGGCAGCACGCCGCCCTGCGCGATCGTCACCTTGCCCAGCAGCTTGTTGAGCTCCTCGTCGTTGCGGATGGCGAGCTGCAGGTGGCGGGGGATGATGCGCGTCTTCTTGTTGTCGCGGGCCGCGTTGCCCGCCAGCTCCAGGATCTCGGCCGTCAGGTACTCCAGCACGGCCGCCATGTAGACGGGAGCTCCGGCACCCACCCGCTCCGCGTAGTTACCTTTACGGAGAAGCCGATGAACGCGGCCAACGGGGAACTGCAGCCCGGCCCGCGACGAACGCGACTTGGCCTTGGCTCGGACTTTACCTCCCTGTTTCCCACGGCCAGACATGCTGGAAGCACTGAATACAATACAGCCCCGACACAGAGCTGACAACAATCATAGTGACGCAACCACTTCTGCCGTTTTATCCCTTCCCTGGGCGGGACGAGCCCTCGGCGATTGGCTGGAACCGGTCTCTGCTGAAATAACCAATGAGCAGACGGATCGTATTGTGACCAATCAGCGGCAAGGCACGCCTCATAGGGGAAGGCCCAATCACATTGCACGGTGCTCAGACCGCACATTTGCATACGATGTCTCTATAAGTGGCGGGCGCTGCGGCCATTTTATGTGCTAAGCTGATTCCGGGAGGAAAAGCCTTGCTAAAATGCCCGAGCCGGCTAAGTCCGCTCCCGCGCCCAAAAAGGGCTCCAAGAAGGCGGTGACCAAGACGCAGAAGAAAGGCGACAAGAAGCGCAAGAAGAGCCGCAAGGAGAGCTACTCCATCTACGTGTACAAGGTGCTGAAGCAGGTGCACCCCGACACGGGCATCTCGTCCAAGGCCATGGGCATCATGAACTCCTTCGTCAACGACATCTTCGAGCGCATCGCCGGTGAGGCGTCGCGCCTGGCGCACTACAACAAGCGCTCCACCATCACGTCGCGGGAGATCCAGACGGCCGTGCGGCTGCTGCTGCCCGGCGAGCTGGCCAAGCACGCCGTGTCCGAGGGCACCAAGGCTGTCACCAAGTACACCAGCTCCAAGTAGGGCGTCTCGGACCGTCACTCTCAACCCAAAGGCTCTTTTAAGAGCCACCCACATACTCTATAAAAAGAGCTTTTACACACTACTGCTTCCGTCTTGGGTATGGAAATTTAAAAAAATCGTAGATAGAATTATAAACAAACAATTAATTAACTACTTAATCCTGTAATAGTAACTGAGAAATCCTTGAGTATTTTGCAAGTTCGAGGTAATTTAAATGCTTACTATTTTAAATGTAAATGTTTAAATAGGTTTTCAATAAATTAAAATGCAATTTTTTTACAGTAAAGATGCAAGAACATGCTTCATAATTTATTCCGTCCAAATTAGAATTTTCACATTGAAATTAGAAAACAAGCTTTGAGAAAATAACATTTAATAATTATTTTTAAAAGGCGGAGGGAAAAAATAATTTACCCTCTTCGCTTTTGGTATAGATGTTTCGGTATTGTCTTGTGTATGAGAAGGCAAGGAGTACATGACTGGGGGAAGGGACAACACCCCTGAAATGGGGTAGACGCTTTAAGGGGATGAGGTCTCACGGAACGCGGGGAATCCGGGAGCATGGGTAGGCTCACAGCCAGCGCGGGTAGCGTACGTGCCCCACTCCGTTCCCCCTTTTTCCACGGGCCTCCCCTCCCCCTTTTCTCCTTTCTCTTCCCCACCTCTTTCCCTGCAGCGCGGGCTTTTCCAAATTTCCCAGCGGCCCAATGAGTGGCTGCGGCTTCTCCCATCAGCCAATCAGAGGCGGCGCCCGGCGGCCCCCGGTGCCGCGCGGAGCCCTGGGCAGCTCCGCCTCTGCGCTGCCGCCCGCGGGGCTCGGGACAGCCGCCCGGCCGAGCCCCTGCCGCGCCGCCGCCAGCCCGGCAGGGTGCGGGAGAGGAACGCTGCTGACTTGTACCCTCCTCCCGCCCCGGCAGTCGCCTCCTCGCAAAAGTAGGTCGGTCAAATCACGCAGAAATTAAGACCTGCCCCACGACAGCGCTGGCAAGCGGAAAGGTCATTGCCAAGGAAGCGAAGGAGCCATGCTGACAGTTCCCTGCTACGGTCACGGTCACTATGAGGTGCGGCAGTCGCATCCGTGCAGTCAGGAATAGCGCTGATTTAGAGCAACGAAAGGAACCTCCACGCCCCAAAAAGGTACCCGCCCTTGAGCAGTCCCTCTAATATATACACCCATTTGCGGTGCTCAAAAAAAAAACAAAAAAAACCAAAAAAAACCAAAACCGCAGCCTTTAGAGAGTGTTTTCGCACGGAATGTAAACTTTTATTTTTCCAAGTCTTAGTGTAAAGCCACAGCCACAGAAGTTTAGCGTCCCATCCACTCCACAGACGAACGTCCCACACGGACAGTGGCGAATAGTCGGCTCTGCTGTAGGCAGGGAGCTCAGTGATGGAGTGCAATCAGCCCTTTTGGGGACAATAGTGGGTGGCTCTTAAAAGAGCCGTTGGGTTTAAAAGTATTTCCACTTCAACACTTCATTTCTTGGGCGCTGCCTTCTTTGCCTTGGCTGCTTTCGGCTTGGCCGCCTTGGGCTTGGCTGCTTNTTCTTCGGCTTCTTGGCGGCGGCCTTGGCGGCGGGGGCTGCGACAGCGGGAGCGGCGGCGGGAGCGGTCTCCGACATCGCTGCAGAGACTTCTTCCTAATCAAAAGAAAGTAATTGGGCTACAGTAACCCCGATGCCTGAATTTATAGCGAAGCGGTGATCTGTGATTGGTGCTTTGCAGAGCCCGCCTAACTGTTAGCCAGGAAGAGCTTTTCCTCCTCCGAGTCTGTGTTTCTTCGGAGTTATAAATTCATATTTTTCGTAAAACGAGTGCCGCAAAATCACCCCAGTTTCTTCGCAGAGTGAAGAGAAGACGGTGGACTTTCATTCGGGCAAGTTTCTTGCTGTTTGGACTACAGATGGGAGAGAAAAGCTGTTTTTAACCTCGCGTTGTGAAGCCGGAGAGACCCCGGGAACGGCAAACTTTTGTTTTTCCTTCTAAATTAAAATAAAACACGTAGATAAAAAGTCTCCCCCGTAATGCAGGCTTACTCTTTGGGGGGTTTTCTTCAGATTAGGACAGAAACCGAGTGAGCAGCTTAAGTATTTTTGTCGTAAATTGATTTCAAAGACAAGGAAGTAACACAATTTCATGGCTGAGCTTTCAATATGGATAAAGATTCGGCTCTCTTAACCATATCTTTAACTATTAAAGATACCGTATTTCAACATATTTTCTTGTTTTAGGAAAGGAAGAGACCTTCAGAGGAATATATATACTGTTGACAAGTGTTTGGAACTTGCCAGTGCTATGCTGGATTTTTTTGTTTGAGTTTTTTTTGTGCTGTTTTGTTTTGTTTTTTTTGTGTGATGTTCTCTGAGTGGATAGAAAGATTTTGATATTTTTACAAATAACCTGTCTGTAAAACGAAGTTTCTAATGCCTAGTTAATGCCTAGAAATCACAGATAAACTGTTAGTTTAACACTTTCTCGGTTATAATAGTGGACGCTATTCTTAGTGACTTACAAACATCAGAGGCAGACTTGGAGAGGAAAAATGGCTAACAGGTATAGATGCACTAATATATATTATGTGCTTCTTAAACAATTATGGAGCCAGCTGAAGCATCAGCCGTCACCCAATTAATTAAATACTGTGGAAATCTGGTCTTCATGAATAGAATGCTTCAGCTTCAATATAACTTACAAATATTTGGTGGTTTTGTGTTTTGGTTGGTTGGTTGTTTGTTTTTGTTTTGTTTTGTTTTTTATTTTTTATTCATAAGTTTCGTATTCCTCCAATTCTTTTCTTTAAAGGAAAAGGAAAAAACTCGCTATTGAGGTTTCCATCCCAAGCCTAAGAATATTAAAATAATTTTCAGACAATCCTCATAAATCAGATTCATTTTAATTATCATAGTCCTCTTAATTACTGAGTCTCATAAAATGACAATAGAAATTAATTAAAAATTTTAAGGACTGCAATGAATTGGTTGTCTAACTTTTTATTAAATCAGATGACAAAACCCTCGATGGCTTTCTAATTAAAATGCAGCCAGATTTTTTTTCTCCTTGGTTTGAAAGAACAATTTAAGATCAAACTTAGTAGTTCACCACATTGCACTTTATAAAAAATTATCATGCAAAATGTCAATGGGCTATTTCAGCAAAGGAGCATCTTTTCTAGCCTGGATAAATTTGAGATTCAGGATGACATGAGGTATGTTACAAAGGGCCCTGACATATATTTTGATACACTGAATGTTGGAGACACAATGAAGTTATACTTGAAAGCAAGCAGTTTTAATTTAAATGAGAGAGATTAAAATGAAAATGACACATGAGATTCATTAAAATTACAAGTGAAAACAGTAAACTGTGCCTCTTCCATATTCTCTTTTATTTTTATTTTGTTGTGCTTGCGTGCAGGTGAGATAATAAATACTTTGAAAGAGAGGAACAGAAAGCAGAGATTGGAAAAAAATTAGGCTTGTCAGTAACCCACAAATAAAAAACAGAACGAAAGGTATATTAGAATGTGCTGTGAAATCTGCCATGCTTCTCGTGAGCATGTCATTGATCCCACATAAACAACTAGACCAAGTCCACAGTGGTCATAGATTTTAGTACAGTGTGGCAAGTCGTATGAAAAGTATGAATATGTTTAATAGGTAAAAAACAGTGGGTTGTGGTAGAATGAGGACATTATGCATATTTTTCAGTCTAGATGAACAAAGGTAAAGCGGAATCTGACTGTGATATAAAAGAGAGTCGGGGAAGTGTTATCATCTGTCCGACCCTGTTTAATGTGTTGTACATTCTTCAGAGAATAAAGACTGCAGGAGTGTTAATGTGCTTTAATCCCTGCAGCTTTAACAATTTGGTGCTAAAGCTTTGTGAACTGGCTTATTGCACTTGAAACCGGTCAGGAAACTGGGAGTGGACAGTAGTCACTCCTACAAGAATGCAGCTTGGCCCCGGGGTGCATCCTCTTTGCACCTCCCTCACATTCACACATTGGGGCAAGTTTCACTTCAAGTTTGCTTTTAGAAAACCTGTTCTCAGCCCATCAGAAGAGGAGAGGCTTCCTTCCCTTCCCCCATAAACAGACCGGAGGTGAGAGATAAAGACAAGAGATAGAAAGTGGTGGGAGATCTCAGATCTTGTTCCCTAAGTACCGCAGTCATTAGAACTCCACCTGCAGCAGATAAGGACTGCTGTTCCTACTCTATGGTAAGTTTTAAAGGCACAGGAACGTTCCTGGATGTTTTTGGGGTTTCTTTGTTTGTTTGCTTCTGTTTTGTTTCTGTAATGAAAGCATAAGAAGAAGATTGTGAAGCTAATTATCTGAAGTATTTCAAGGGTAGGATATAGGACTTCTCTCACTTTTAGTTCTGGGTGCATCCCTGTAAATCCTCGTGTTCCCTGCTCCCTATTTTGAGTTGCATTTCTGAAGTCCTTTGCTTTTTCCTAGTAGGCTGAGACATTGGAAGTCTTGGCAGCTGGCCTCCGGCATTGAGTGTCAGCATCCTTTATTGTATCTTTTCCTTAACCATCACATTGGCTCTTATCTGTGGAGAATTGTCCCTGGCCTACTTCTAAAAAGACAAAATGTTCCTGGTCTTACTATCCATTTCTGAGGAAGGGGATTTATTTTTTTTCGTGTGTGTATGTGTGTTAATAAAAAAGGAGATTTAAAAATATGAGGTAGTGTTAAAAGGGAAGTCTTTTTAGGGGCCATTCCTGCACTCTGGGTCAAGCAATGACATTTTCTACTTAATTGGGTAAAACAAATTTGTCAGGAGCTTTCAACAATTTTCAAGTTTGCAGTGCTGGGAATAGCTGTTAAATGCAACACTGAACACAATGAAAATTCTCGTATTTTAGAGACTGGTAATTACAAATAGCTTTGACATTTTCATGGGTGTTTTACTGATAAGAGAAAAAAGACAAAGCAAAGCGAGCATCTAAACGCATAATTTATCAAATCAGTACTAGATTAAGGAACAGTTTTCCAACCAGACAGAGAGATTTTCTTCGTGTTGAACAAAACTACTTGAAAATAAAAAAAAGTTTTGAGACTGAGCTGGTAATAAAAATTGTTTGAAGTCTCCATGTGAAGAGATGATATTTGAATGTGATTCATTTAATGCTTAAATAAACAGCACACATTTTTCACTATTCTCCCCGATTTCGTTTCAAATCACCCTGTGCAATTGTTGGCTCTGTTTATCTCTTACTGAGGAACACAAACCCAAACCAATTTTTTACCCTCTTTAAATGGGCACCCAAAACATGACCTCATTCTGTTGCACCATCACACACATGCCCTGGCTTCCTTACTCAGCTGTGTAGGTGCTAGTGCAGATTACAGAGGAACCTACAAAATGACAGAGTATTTTCTAATGCGCGGATCTTCAAAACAAAAAATAGTTCATATATAATGTAAGAATTCCTAAAACTGTATAGTAGAGAAAATACTTATCTTCTTGTCAAGAGAGAAGCTTCTGAATGAGGAAAAACATTAGACAAATAAAGGCAAATAAGACATTCAGACTGCAGGAAGAGATCAATCCAGATAAGCTGATTAGACAAATTTAGCTGAAAGCCTACACTTGCTTAATTACAATTACTATAGTTAGGGCCTGAAGATACAGAGAAATTGATAACTTTTAACTGAAGCATGCTGTCTTCTTCATAAATAATAATTTTACAGTTGCTCAAGTAATCACTCTCAATATTAATAGTAAAAGCATGACAACAAGGTCAAAAGACATTAGTCAGGTCTCTGTCATGCTGAAACAAAATTGATAATACTGATTCAGCAACTGCAAAGTTTATATGTAGGGGTGATTCAAGGTAACAAAGAGTTTTCAGTAGTAAAGAAGCCTATATCCTTTTAGTTATTTTTCAACTAAGCTAACAAAAATATATGGACAGTTATTTCAGCGTTAGGACAATCATATCTCCTAAAAACAACTATCTCATCTTTTAATCTAACACCTAATGCAGTAGGTCGTAGCCATGCTCAAAGAAGGATCAGCTACAGCAGGGGGACACTAAAACCTCTATGGGGAGCAGGTTCCAAAAAATTATTTCTTACCTCTAAATAGAATTTCTTGTCTTTCAGTTAGTGCCCATGGCCTCTTTTACTGGGCAGTGCTAAGAAGACTGGATCTGTCATCTATTCCCCTCACAGGATACCTGAACATATTAATAAGACACTCCTCACAGGAGACACACTCCAATCCATCATCTTTGTGGCCCTTCACTGGTACCACTCCAGTTCTGTTCATGTTTCTGCTGCATTGGGAAGGCCAGAACTGGACACATCACTCCAGTTTTTCTCACCAGTGCTGAGTGGAGGAAAACAATTATTTCCCTCGGTAGCATTTTGCACATAGTCCTTCTCCCAGTTAATTTGTGAAGCCTATGTATAGATTAATCCTGAATGACACTCCCTTGACTTTTAAAATTTTGGTATTTAATAGACAGCTTCAAAAAAACACTTTAACCTCTCACACAGTCTTTAGTTTCAAGGCTTGTCATGATGAGTTTGAGCAACCCTGATTTGGCTTGGTGCTCATGCAGTATATGACTGAAGGATTTATTAAGGCTAGTTAGAGTTTCAGCAAAACTTAAATTCCTACAGTGTTCAAAAGGTGACTGATCAAAGAAGTGACTCTTCTGCCATAACTGTAAAGATTTGCCAACCAGCAAAACAGGGCTGTGTGTTTTAATGAATAACCCACAAAATCTACTATTTTCCACAAAAATGAGCCTAAAGTATCAAAATAGTCTTCCTAGTTTCTGAAAGCCTTTGGATCAGAGATCCTCTTCTAACCACATTTTACTTCTCTCCATCCATGGGACAGAGAACTATTGTTAGTAAGTGTTAGTTAGTATGCTTAGGATCCTCAGTTATGAGCAGGATTCTATGTTACTTTATTCCACAGGCCGACTAACTTTGGATTGATTTCAGTTGAAGAAAAAGGGGAAGAAGGTAAGTGCAGAAGGATGAAGAAACATAGGATCTCCATGCAAAAATATGGAAATGTAACCCTACCTGTAACTTTTACAGAGTGCCTGAGAGGAACTGGAATGTGGTATTTGAAACTATGTGACACACTCTCCTCCCAGGTGCACAATAGGGTGTTTTTTTTTTT
>VXBI01008325.1:14557-26370 GCA_013397375.1 Toxostoma redivivum | reverse complement strand
TGGGAGATTATAGTGTTAGTTTTTTTTTTTTTTTTTTTTTTGTGGTGGAAGTAGTAAATACTGATTCAGTTAGAAATGTAGAAATGCAAATTGAAACTACGCCATCAATATAGAATAACTCTGTCCTACCCCTCAAGTGAGACCCAGGATGGGTACATTGTTACATGCCATTTCCAAAGACATCAAAGGTAATTCCAGCCCTTCGTTCTGAGTGGAGGGAAATGGGACACTGAAAGTTTCCCTGGAACAATATGCTGCAGGCCCAGCTATGCACCAGCCTATGCAGCCTCTCTCACTCTTTTGGTATCTGAAGAGTAGGGCCAAAACCTAAGCATAAAATCAGTCATTTTGGGTACAGATTAATGCATTTCTCAGGTTACAGACTCAGCACATGCTGAGGAAGGGATAACCCATTGATGTTGAATTGTACTAATTGCAAAGTCAAACAATTTCAGGGAAGATATGAATAAAAATTAGAATTCATAGTACTCAAAACAGATAAAAAGGAAGAAATGAAAACCATATTTAATAGGCTTTTTCCAAAATTTACTTTAGGTAGAATCTCAGTACAGGGTGCAATGTTTCCCTAGAGCTTGCTGATACACTGCAGATTTTCTCTCAATTTAATTTTATTTCATTTTAGAAAAGTACTAGAAATTAAAGTAAAAGTCAGGAAAATTTGGTCTAGCAGAAGCACCAACTCTTTTAGGACAGAAATTTGTATTTAAATGTTTATGTTTGTCAGCTATGAAATTAAACTGCAGTCTCAAATAGCCTAGGACTGCAGGGATCAGTCCTAGGCCTGGTATAATTTAATTTGTGATCTGAATTAAAGTCTACAGAGCTGGTATATAAATATTGTGAGTATCAACTAGGAAAAATAATTAAAATGGTCGAGGATATCTATGTATTGAAAATTGCCAGATAAGAGACTCTGTCTTCAAAGATATGTTAGATTCTTCATGTGGAATAAACTTATCCATTTTACAAATACTAAGAAATATTGCAAAACTGATTCTGTCAGCAGTAGCTGACAAGCACCTGAGTAGATCTGGATCTTCAGATTATAGTTCTGTGTTGATAATGAATCAAAACCAATATGTTAGTAGAAAAGGATCACAGTGTCTGCTTCTATAAAAGGTGAAGATCTTCCTCTGTAGTCAGGAATGGTATAATCCTGTTTGGGGTTTTAGGCCTAGTTTTTAGTTCCAAATTTCAGGTAACGAGAGGTGAACAATAAGTTAATACACAGAAGAGAGAAATAGCAATTGTAAGATATCTAAAATTTTTTTCCTGATGAAAAGGCATGTATTATTGAAATAGCCTGACTGAAAGAAAATGCTGAAAAAACTAAAGTTTCGTCTTAAAGGCTTCAAATATGAGAAAGGAAGTGATTTTTCTTTATTGTAGAAAATACATTGTAGAAAATATAGGAACAGATGTTCTTTGCAGCAAGTTAGAAATAAGGCAATAACTTGTAATATGGAATAGAAAATCTTTCAGGGAATGAGAGCAGTCTCCAAGAAATAGAGTGACTAAGTCTGAGAAATAAAATGGTTTCTGTTGACTCGATAGTGGATAGAATGCAACAAAAATTGCTCATCTGTAGGTATAGGTAATTATCACAGAACTATTGAATAAAGAGTAACTGTGTGGACAAAGGAGGAATACTGTATGCCACATACGTGGAAATTTTGTAGTATTTTTGGAACCATCTCCCAAGTGTTCTTGTTTGGGATCAGAGGGACTAAAGGCAGGATCAGCAGGCTCTTGCATGTTTGAAAATTGTCTGTTGCACAGGGCCAAAGGACTATAGTTAGTGTCTGCAGACAACCAGTGTTCAAAACAATGCTCCAGGGCTGGTGTTATTTAGTGTTTTCTGGGACAACCTGGGTGATGAAATAGAATATGTGGATAGCACTGAGTGAAGAAGGCTAAACAGGGTCAAAACTACTACTTTCAGACAAAATGGACATTAATAAACTTCAAGTATGGGACAATAGAAATCTCGTACAGTTGGTCAAAGAGAAGTGCCAAATTCTGCACATGACACTTGCATGCTATTGCCTCAGCACAGTCCAGTTAATGACTGGTCTGACCTAGACAGGACCTGGACATTGTGGTGACTTTCCTAACTACTGTATTAAAGAAAAGCTACTTTGTCCAAAGCATGACCATGAATAAATCCTTGTAAGTGGCTAAAGTTTTCAACTGGAATTTTTCGGTTTTCCAACCAAGTATTGCTGTAACAAAAACAGAGCATAGCAGCAGTGTCTGGAGTCACTAACACAAGGCATATCATCATTTTTGTGAGTTGGCTTCCTCCAGAAACCAAGCATAGCCCAAGACAATATTCAATAAATTCCTACAGGAGTGCTCACATTAGATTTGTGCTTGGAAAACTATGCCCCAGAGAGACCATTTGGACAAGGCAGTACTGCAGCTACTTTTAAGTACTTACAGCTCTATAAGGGTTGAAAAAAGCTGAAAAATGTACTGCCCAGACTAGCTCTGCATGAGCCCAGGCAACAAGAGGAGCTGCTCAGTCTCACCTGTGCAAAAAATACAGTGCTTACAATTCTTTCTGGATTCATCTTTCTAGCTTAGTACACTCTTTGGTGTCTTCCTCAGTGAAGTGCAGAAATGGTCATGGCCAAAATTTGTTCAACATTGCTGCCCTTGTCCCCCTGCTCACAGGTTATTGACCTTGTCTGTTGTCTGCCATATCCTATAAAATTTCATGTGAAGAATTGAGTCTTTCCTTAACTTTCCAACACCCCGGACCTGATCTAGGAGTTCCTCTAGCCTTTTTTCCTGGACCTATTCAGCTACACCTGCAGTGCCAGCTGTTCGGTGAGCCTACAAGACTTCAGTTTGTGCATGGAGTGATGGGGTTGAGGCCCATTCAAGCCTTCCTCACAGCAGTGACTCAGACAACATGCCCACAAGACAATTTTTGGAAGATTTTCCCTTTATGTGATAAGATCATCTGACCTGTAAGCCACTCTGTGTCAATGGCAAACTGCATCCTCAAAGGTGCAGCCTAAGATGTTGGACCACGACAGAGGTCTTTTCTTGATTTGTCCGTCCCTGCAGACTTTCTCAAATTGGCAGCAAGAAGGAAGTTGGAAACAGCCCAAATCTGGGCTACAGCCCAAACTCTTATATCTCTGACCAGCTGGAGTGGTTAAATAAAAAGATAAGAACGGGCCATTCCACCTCGGACTGTCTGAATTAGCAGGAAAAGGTGAGGAAGATTAGTTATCACTGTACCAATCATTAAACTAAATTTGTGGTATTTACTAGTTTTGCTTGGACAGCATAAAGCATTTCTGCACCTATGCTACTGCCAGAAGACTCCTTTCAAATGGTAAATCCACACATGCAAATACTGACTTTTGTGCCATAGTCTTAAAATCAGAGCTTTCTGTACTTAAAAAATTGCTTCCAAAAATTATGTGCTTGGCTGCACTATTTTAGCAAGCACAGCTTTCTAGCATGGCTTGTATGCTAAACTGAAGATGGGGTGTGTGGGCACGGAGATACAGAGCAAAAAGACCACTGGGGTAGATTTAGTAGCTTAAGGACTGCCAAAGAAGTAACCCTACAGTGTCCCTGATGCTGAAAAAGGTGCAGTTTTCTTTGCAGTGCATTATTCCTCCAGCTCATTGCAGTTTTGTCCTCTGAGCTCTCCTCTCTTGTGGGAATATGCTGGTCCATCAAAAGTGCTCAGGTTTTCAGCACAAGAGAAGAATTTATTTCTTTCCTCCAGATGAGATCTATCTTTTCAGCGTGGCAGATCACAAGAGCATGAATAGTGAAAAGCAGGGATCTGGACAACCTGTTCTCATTCACAGAGGTCATATTACATTTCCATTCTTCCTTTGAGAGTGACAGAGAATATTTTGAAGAGGGAAGGAAGCACCAGCTTCCAGTGGGTGGAAAATAAAGAATATGAAAACTTATCCAATACCTACACTAAATTCAAAGCTATTAGTTTGAAAGTACAAACGTATTTCCAGAATTTTCTTCATATGTCTTCTAAAATACGTCTGACAACATTTTTTGACTAATGTTGACCTAAATTCAAACCCTGAAGTAGTAGTAGCATATAATGAAAGATTTTTTTAAACTTTGCCATTTAAAAAGTGTACATAGAATATATGTTCACCCTTCATACAAAAAAGGACAAGAGAAAAATAACATTATTTGGGTATCAGTTTTTCACTTGCACCAGCTCGGGATGTTTTTGCATGATGACATTTGGAACATCCTAAAACAAATATCACTCCTTACTTTCACAGAAGATAATTCAGAATATCTTTTGTTTCCAGTATTTATACACACACACACACACACACACACATTGAATAGCCTAATCTGTAATGAAAAAAACAGTGACCTTTTTACTAATCGGGGAGCAGAAATTTCAATCTATAGTTAAAACAAAGGTCATTTTGTAAAAAATGAGAACCCAAAAAGTTACCCTAGTGCAGTAACTCAAAATGAGCAAAATTAGCAGAAGTCAAAGACTAATAAAACTTTAATAACATAAAAACGATTCTATTCCGTCTTCTGGTTAATATGTGTTTACAGGCAAAAAGTTGCTGATGTAACATTCGAATATTTAAGAAATGGAAGATGGAAATCAAAATAAATAAACCTATAAATTTAAATATTGTGAAAAGTTATTTAAAGCTATTAAGAGTTCCTAAATATTTAAAAATTCGGAAGCGAAGTTTATATCACTTTGAATACAAATTAAGCAAAAGTATTAATGAACAACAGCATGAAAACAACTAGAATTTGAAATAATTCACACAAACCCCTGCCGGTGCAACAAAATATAATAGGCGCACATATGCAAATGGCTTGTAGAAATCTAGGGGGGAAGCTTTGCAACTGTATGAACACGTATATAGTTGGATTCTTTTTCGTGTAGAAAGTTTATTCTTTGGTTTACTTGACAGGCCTTACAGGACCCTAAAAGGTAACAGCGAACGATGTTTCATCATCGGTGATGCATCAGGGAAAATTGGCGGGAACCCCACCCCCCTCCTCCCTCTGCAGTCCTCAACCAGGTCGGACCACACCATATAAAAGCCCCGGCGCGGGCGACGTTTAGTGTAGCAGCGGTCGCAAAAGCGCGATCATGTCTGGTCGTGGTAAGGGCGGTAAAGGGCTCGGCAAAGGGGGCGCCAAGCGCCACCGCAAGGTGCTGCGCGACAACATCCAGGGCATCACCAAGCCGGCCATCCGCCGCCTGGCTCGGCGCGGCGGCGTCAAGCGCATCTCGGGGCTTATCTACGAGGAGACGCGCGGTGTGCTCAAGGTGTTTCTGGAGAACGTGATCCGCGACGCTGTCACCTACACGGAGCACGCCAAGAGGAAGACTGTCACAGCCATGGACGTGGTTTATGCTCTCAAGCGCCAGGGTCGCACTCTCTACGGCTTCGGCGGCTAAAGCTTTGCACTCGTATCAGACCATCCAGACAAAAACCCAAAGGCTCTTTTAAGAGCCGCACACTTCGGCTGAAAAAGAGCTGTGTCACCTTAAAGTGAAACATTAATTTCTTTAGAGTTTAGCGCTTTTTTTTTATTTTTTTTTTCTGTGTGGTCTAAAAAAGCGCTCTGTAAGCATAATACTGCTGCTGACGCGCTGAACATTGTCTTAAAGACCATAGCACATAAAACGCGGGTGATACTTAAAAAGCTTGTTTAGGACTATGTCCTTGCTATCTAAGAAAGCTAAAAATACAGCAAAGAAACCTAAATGTTGTCTACTGTTTCGTGGTTGACTGCTTGAAGGCCTGTGTGTGGCTTCCTGTGGAGGGATTTCCCCCTTCATTTTCTAAAGCGTAGGAGTAAATATATTAAAATTGAGTTAATGTTTACTGCAATGCATATGAGAGGTATCAGCTCCTGAGTCCTTCCTCAACGTTAACAAACGATCCCCTTTGTCTTGTGCGGCATGTAGGATATTGCCCATTATTTCGGCTTCCGCTGTGATCATGGTTAGGAATACACTTTCTTATGATTTGGGGGTGCCAGGGGTGTTCTCTTGGGGTCATTACCTGCCTTTCCCCTGAAATCCCTTCTGTGGTCGGGCTCCAACCACAGCTGACCCGAATAAGGAAATATCGCACATACATATGGTGAGGAAAAAGGAAAGTTCACCTTACGCGTTGCTGTAATCCACCAACAATATAGTGATACTTAGAATGCTGGAAGATTCAGTCATATGAAAGCACTCTCTCTTGAATTAGAAAACTTTCATTTGCAATAAATTTTGATCCTAAAACTTTTACCCTGTTTAGAGGAAAGTTGCGCTAAGTGGAACCTAACCTCCCCAACCAAAATTCCATCACAAAACACAACCCCACGCATATCATAGTAACGAAAATCCAACCCCCAAAATACTGGTATGATTCCTATTTAGACAAAAAAAAAGTCAATTCGAGAAAACACCTATGCATTCAGCTCACAATAACTTGCAATTTCTCATTTTCCATATGAACGTTTCTCCATGAAGGTCTCATTTTTAGAGACACTGTGAAAATCACAAGGAAGAAATTATCCTTAAAACGGAAGCAGCGCGGGAGAGACGGGGGGACTCAAAGCGGGCAGCCGTTGGTGAGACCGCGCGCTTTCTAGGCGGGCTTTTCGAATTTGAATACACCCAATAGAAACGGCACATTCCTGGCAGCCAATCAGAGAGCGGGAACCGTCTATAAAACCGGAGCGGCTGACGGCGCTCGTATTTCTTCACAGTGGTTCCCTGCGCTCCTTTTGTGTCCCTNAGCGCGCCTGAGTCACCAGTCCCAGATCGCTCTTTGTGATCCTGAATTACTCCCACACTCTAAAGGCTCTTTTAAGAGCCACTACATTGCACAAGAGAGTTGAAACGCTGTCTTCCTTATATTTCGGTTAAAGCGATTCTGTAGTTCCTAAAAAGCTTTACTGTATAGAGTAAGTAAATTGTTCAAAGCAAATGAGTGTTGAGATACAGCAAATGATAAATATCCTACTAGGACAGACAGTCCTCACTTTTCCATGCTCCTCTTTCCTCCCCCTCACTTGGTGCTTTTTGTATAATAGCCTATTTGTAATAGTCTATATTTTACTCTAAAGCATTGTGGAAAGTATTACCTGATTTAATATTGAAAGAAAAACATTTTTCAAGCAGCTTTTTGTTAACTATTGTACTCTCTGGTTGCTTTTACTATGATGTTCTCTTGAAATTCTATCTGGATATCTTGGAGCCCTACCTCTATTACATGACTAGAGCAGAAGTGCTAAGATTATAAATTGACAGGATTAAGAACTGAGAAATTCAATAATTTAGTTTAATTTTTGTGTGTGTGTCTTATAACTGAGGACAGGCTGAAGAAGATGACTAAAGGAGAACCTGGAAAGGCAAAGAGAATCCAGGGGTTGTTTCTGACGAGTCGCATCTCTTCTATTTTCCCAATACATGGAGACAACTGGCACAAGAAAAGTTTTGTTTCTTCTGTTCAGGAGCACATCAGCTGATGAAAAGAATGTGGCTGTCAAGGCTTGGCAGATTTAGCCAATGAGGGTCCTGTAGGAAATAGGCTTATACTGTTTTGAGAGTTAAACACAAGTGTGTTTTGTATTTGTGTTTGACTACAAGAAAACGGAGTCAGTAGAGGAACATGCGCAGGAAGATCAAAGGTCAACACTTAGCAGAATTTAGTTGATTCAATAAAACTTTGTAGTCAGGAAATTACAGTTGGCCTCTAGTTTGATCCTTGGTTGTGCCAAATCTTACAGTCTGACACTGTTTTAGTAATTTAGAAGTCAAGTTTTCCACAAATTCACAAATAAAGCACTGAGATTTCTATTGATTATGCTTCTTTACTATCACAACATCTTTTCCTCTGTCCTTGACAATGGACTCTAGCCTGTCCAAAACCCTTCTGTAAATGTTACTAGGCAATGTTTTATGAAATTAAAATTCAAGTATTGGAGTATAGCATGTGCGGAGCCCTGTAAGAGGTTCCTTATGGTGTTTTTTTTCTGAAACCATACACACAAGGTAAACATGGTATATACAAGAAATACTCCTAGCATACTGATGTAGGTATGAAAGTACGTATAAACACATATGTAAATGTTATATACCTGTATACACACCTTCATATGATCCTTTTCCATTCACAAATGTTAATTCTTTTCAGATCCATCCATCTCTTTCTCACTCCCCTCTGCCTCAGCACCGTCTGACATGTTTTTCTGGACTTCCAATATTATATGGTGTATTAAATAATAGAAATTGTTCCACAGCTAGTACTAAACGATCACTCTAAGTCTCTTTTACTTGAAATGGTTCTATTATAATTTATTCTTTTGTTTGTACATCACCACTTGCAGAGGAAGGGGTGAGAATTTATACAGTGGCAGTGCTCCTGCTGAAAGCATACAGAGACTGTGCCTAAGTGTAATTTAAAAAGAACTGTATTATTATAATATTAAATTTAACAATATGTCTGCCTACTATCTAAGACTTCAGTAGCCTCCATCATACTACTGGTTGCTACACACTTGTGCTTTACTACAGACTTGGACTTCATAACTAGGCCCAAATTCGAGGTTAGCAAAGGTTTAAAAGGGCTAAAACCTTAGGAGTGTTACAGTTGTAAATAAAGAGGTAGGGGTCACTGGTGCCTGCTAACCGTGCACACCCAGGCTCTGTAAAGAGCCCTCCCTGATACCAGTCTGTGGAATATGCTCTCAAACGAAAATGAGGAAATTATTCATTATGACTGGTAAATTGATGGTATCTTCTCTGTGATCTCAGGTTATATATCAGTGATATCCAGTAAAATTGCTAAAAGGGACTGGGTAGGATCTAACAGCATTGATACAGTGATACTTGTTAGAAATATTACAGAGTTTCTTGATTTATTTATTTTTCCAAGTTAGTGTTAAATATGCTCTATTGCAACTGAAGCAGAAGGAAGGAAGAAAGACTGAGGTTATTCTTTTGTTTATTCTTTTCTCTGACTTCTAAGAGAACATGGAACTTTTATGGCTTACTGAAATATTTCCTCTCCCCAGGCTGTTAGTGAAAAGTTTCTTATAACGTTATGCTGCTTAATCAAAAAAGGAGAAATCTTCACCATGCTACAATATACAGCTCCCATTCCAACCTTTTTCCAAAATCAGGCCACGATGATCAATAAATTCATTCAGGGGGCTTTATGTGGGAAGAAGAGAAAAGAAGGGAGAAAATAAAAAAGAAATAATAGGCAGAACCCCCCAAAAATTTTTTTATGCTGTCTGATGGGTACACTCAGCAAGTCTTTCTGTTTTCTTTTCCCAACCACCCAGGAGCTGTCTCAGACAGACAGGGTCTGTAGTGCAGCATCTCTAAGCAGGCAAATATTGCCCAGAAGCCTCTAATGGCATCAGGTGGCCACTCTGCCTTCTATCAGCAGCCTTCAAGTTCTCTCCAGTCCTCAGGACTGTTGCATCCCAAGCACGAGATGTGAATTTTTGCAAATGGGGAGAAGAAAGAGAGATGGTTCCAAAAATAACTGGAGAAACATCAGCTACTAATAAATCTGAGGTTTAATTTTTGACTTCCTATTTTTTTGATTCTCATACTCTTGTTAGTTTGACCTTGTCTTGTAGTAATTCAAACAAAAGCTTTTCAGCCTTGGAAGGCTGAAAACTGCATATCTGGCCTCCCAGAAATTTCATGAAGAATCTGGCTGCAGAAATGCCAACGCAGCATACATCAGATATGGTCACTACTAATGCAGAAATGCCAGTTCAAAGACAAATACTTTTACTCTCATTAGTGCAAGAATACATAAATTTTCACTCCATGGTTTTTATAAAACTTGTTTAAAATACCCCCTCCACAAAACCAACAAACTAACAAAAAGGAAATCCACCCACAACTTTTCCTCCCCCAATTTTGTATTATTATGGCAACAAATCTGGAAGATTGGTGAGTTATTCCCCTCTGCAGCACTTTTTAATAAGTTTCTTGGCCTTTTCAGTTACTTTGCTATAAGAAGCCTCACGCACCCTGTGACATTAGCATGGCTGTCCATTGTCTTAAGACAAGGTCTAACAATATATACCAAACCAGAGATATTCAAAACTGATCTGTTGAGATGGATAATCTTGCTCCTGGTGTTAAGGATTGTTGGAGCAAGACAGCAGCCTCCCTTAACACAATCTGTGTTAGTCCCTGTCAGCCGCCTCCACCTCCCCCTTTTTCTTCTCAAAGCTCTATCACATTCATCTGTCAAAAGGATGTAAACCTCTCCATGCTGCCTGAAGCTTTCTAATCACACTTCTTTAAAGATTCATCCCACACTTCTCCCATCAGATTTGTCTCCTTCCCCATTTAGCGTTCAAAAAACACTTGTTACTTTGCTATTTAGTAAATCACCGCAGAGAAACTTCAAAAGAAATTAGAATCAGCGCTGCAGCTCTTTTTAAGGTGCATGTGGTGGCTCTTAAAAGAGCCTTTGGGTCTATGTGGGCTGAAACAGGAAACTTATGCACGCTCGCCGCGGATGCGCCGGGCCAGCTGGATGTCCTTGGGCATGATGGTGACGCGCTTGGCGTGGATGGCGCACAGGTTGGTGTCCTCGAAGAGCCCCACCAGGTAGGCCTCGCTGGCCTCCTGCAGCGCCATGACGGCCGAGCTCTGGAAGCGCAGGTCGGTCTTGAAGTCCTGCGCGATCTCGCGCACCAGGCGCTGGAAGGGCAGCTTGCGGATCAGCAGCTCCGTGGACTTCTGGTAGCGCCGGATCTCGCGCAGCGCCACCGTGCCGGGCCGGTAGCGGTGCGGCTTCTTGACGCCGCCCGTGGCCGGCGCGCTCTTGCGGGCAGCCTTGGTGGCCAGCTGCTTGCGGGGCGCCTTCCCGCCCGTCGATTTACGCGCTGTCTGCTTCGTGCGCGCCATGACAGAGCAAGCACACAACCTCCGGCGAAGAAAAGAAACCGAGTGCAGCACGGACCGCAGCGCCGGTATTTATAGCTCTGGCGCGTCTCTGATTGGGCCGCACGAAGCGCGCTCTCATTGGCTGAGGTGGGATCCCGCCCGGAGCTTCTCGGCCCCGCAGCTGCGATCACGCGCCCATCGCAGCGCGCTCGCTGCGGATCCCGGCCCGGGTATTGCAGACACAGTGCTCATATCCCTTCTGTTTCTACGACTCGGCATCTCTGCCAGTCTCCTGACAGATCGTAGAGCCTAAATTCAGCAGCTACTTGCACTTTGTTTTTATTTCTTTGTGTCTTTGTTCTGTTTTGGTTTGCTTTTTGTAAATGATGGGAGGATTACAAAAGAAGGAAAAGGTTCTTTCAGCTCGTTACGTGAATAAGCATATTATTCCAAAAGACACAAAGGACAGATAAACTGGTACCTTGAAACAGAGGTGCTGAAAAAATCCAATAATACAGTGTTGTAGCTATGATAAGTATTTAATAAGCTGCAGTGGTTGAAATAATTTCTTAGGCTACTGTTTCCACGTTTTTCATGTTTTAATTTCACTAGGAAATTCTTAATGAGAAGCTTTACATGTAATCAGGCAACATCGTGATGATGATACTACTCAAGCCATTAATATATTTTTTGGGGGAAATTTATTGAAAATGGATATGGTATTGATCTCTTCCTATTTAATTTTCCCCTACTCATGAAGGCGTGAGAAAACCAGGCATGCCCACTTATATTTATTGATATCATTGTTTGCAAGCGGCAAATGATTTTCAAAGGTTTTATACAAAGGTAAAAGTTAAAATCGGGTTTTTTCGGTTTTTTTTTTTTT
>VXBI01008325.1:0-14522 GCA_013397375.1 Toxostoma redivivum | reverse complement strand
TTTTTTTTTTTTTTTCCATGAAGTACGAACAAAAATATTTTTGGAATGAGCCCAAGACTGGAGCACATTTTGTATGTGAGAACGAGAGAAAATGTTAACGCAAGGCTTTTTCGGATATATTTTAAAAATGTACTTTTAGGTCTACAATTTTATTGCCCGCTTCCCTCTGATACCTTCTCTTTCTCCCCTCCAACCACCCACCCAAATCATCACTAGAAAACCGTATTAGAGAGACTCTTTTATTTTAAAAGTAGATAAATCATAGACAACGAAGGGAGTGGGGAAAGAAGTAAAACATCCATCTCAGAGCAACTCTGATTTTTCCCCAGTAAAGAATAATATTAGTTTAAATGGGCTAACATGGGAAAAAAGTTTTTATTACAGAGCTTTTAAATTAATCTTATGAGTATTTAGAACAAACCCCCACCCCCAATCTTGCGTTGTAAAAACGAATTCCCTGTTTACAGAAATTTATACGTTCGACAGCACTCACAACTTCCGAGGCATAACATTTAGTTTAGCAAAACTTTGAAACAGTATCATCGTCTTTAAAGTCCGCAACGTTGTAAACCAGCTCTTTTAAAGGACGACGTGGGCGGCTCTTAAAAGAGCCTTTGGGTTTTTGTCTGGATGGTCTAGTGGAAGCGAAGCTCTTTAACCACCGAAGCCGTAGAGAGTGCGACCCTGGCGCTTGAGGGCATAGACCACATCCATGGCTGTGACAGTCTTCCTCTTGGCGTGCTCCGTGTAGGTGACAGCGTCGCGGATCACGTTCTCCAGAAACACCTTGAGCACACCGCGCGTCTCCTCGTAGATAAGCCCCGAGATGCGCTTGACGCCGCCGCGCCGAGCCAGGCGGCGGATGGCCGGCTTGGTGATGCCCTGGATGTTGTCGCGCAGCACCTTGCGGTGGCGCTTGGCGCCCCCTTTGCCGAGCCCCTTGCCACCCTTGCCGCGACCAGACATGATTGCGCTCCTAGAATCGCTGCGACCGCTGCTGTTCTGGGGCAGTGCTACCCACGGCGCGATTTTTATATGGTGTGGTCCGACCTGGTTGAAGACTGCAGCGGAAAAGGGGGCGGGACTACCGCCTGGTTCCCGCCATCTCCCCTCTATCGCACAGACCCGCGAGCAAAAAATTTCACGATTTGTGTGAATTTCCCTTCCCCGAGACACAAATGGTCCGGTGTTTCTGTCGCTTTGCTCGTTCGTTTTCTGTGCTTCAGATAGCACGGACGACACGTCTGGTTTATTAAATGATTCGTGTATTTTTTAAAGCTTTGCTGTGTCGTGATCATTTAGAAGAAAAAGCTCATTCATACAAAGTTACCCCACTTATTGTTTCACTGAAATTATGCTCTGATTTGTTCTTTTCAAATATATATGACTTATGTATTTCAGTTTCACTTGATTGTATGGATTCTGGTGTTTGGCTCCTCTGTTTATAAGTTAGTACACTTTTTATAAAATGGATAATCTTGCAGCAAATTCTGTCCAATCGTGTTTCTGAAAAATTCTACCTGCCCTCGTTTTTTTATTTTATTTTTTTTTTTACATCTTAATTTCCCGCCATCTCTGAATGTTGTCTCGAGGTGAATTTAGAAGTACAGGTATGCTAACCGAGATTTTACATGTTCCACTTTGCTTTTTTATATAAAAGTATTCTTTTGGACGAATATTTTTACAGTATTTTCCAGTGCGGTGGTGGCATCGACAAGAGCATATCTATTTTTAGAGCGTTTGAAAAATTAAATACTTAAAAATAAGAGTGGTTTTACATTTCTTGGGTATTAATAAATTCTGGGTTTGCTCTTTTCAGCGGAGGAAAATATTCTGAGATTTTGTTGTTGAAATCAAGCAGCAGTTAGCAAAAATTATTCAATACACCATTTTCTACCTGAAGATTATCTGGAAGGATTAAAAGGTTTCCTGTATTGAGTGTTTGCTGCCCTCTCATGGATGTTTTTTGATTGCTTGATAGTGGTTTTTCTTTTTACTTAGTGTCTGGGCAGCTTTATGTAATGAATGCTTTCATAAGGATACAACAAAAGACTGAACAATAATCAGTCTATCTTCCCACAGACTACAGATAGAGATGTTGCAGCTGTTATCAGAGAAATCACTGTTCACTGTCCCCTCTCTCACTGATAAATGAAAACAATGGGATCTGTCACATGTTCATGCACCATCTTTTCAGCACGGGCCCAAAGGAAAACCAGATGGGGCAAGATAAATACCAGAACTCTGAAAGAGACATCCTTACATTTCAAACCTCTAACAAAGGCTCTGTTCCACAAGGAACTTGATAGTACTTTCATCTGGGCTATTGAGATATTCCTGAAATGCAGTGGGGATGCCACAGCTCAGGTTATCTTTCCTAAGGCAAATTTTCTCCTTTCAGGGAGGGAATTTCAGGGGCCATGAGTGGACTGCTGTGGGAGACCAGGCTACCAGAAGAAACTGGGCACTCTGTAGTCAGTTCTTCTGTCACTTCCAGGAGATTTTGGGAGTAAGGTAGATCTGGTAATAATACACTTGGTGTCATTCTTGCAGCAGGTTTTTCACTCTCTGACCACACAGGCAAGTCCCCAGAGAATTACCAACAGGGCAGCTTAGCACTACCTGCTGCAGAACTCTCTGAACTTACTCTGCTATGAAAATCCAATCTTCAGTCTGCTCAATCAGATTTCAGGGACTGACTCTATCACAGTTCTTCCCTAAGGGCTGTTACCACTTGTAGATGCCTGCCATGAGGCTGTCACAAAATCCTGGGAAAATTACATACATAAGCAGCTTGTGATAAGTCCAGTTCTGTAAAGCTGAGCTTTTCTTTCTGCTGCCGTTTTTTTCCCCCGATGGAATATAATGAAGGCAAAGTCTCGTAATATAAATCCTGCTCCATAATGAGCTGCTTCTTCCCAAGGATTTGTGACTAGATAAAATTTCCTCTGTCTCTTGCTGTCTGTTTGCTTTGCAAAATATCAGAAAGCATTTGGAAAGGGATTAAAAAAAATAGATACATGCTTGTTCATAGCATTAGTTTTTTAACTCATGACAGAATTACACAAGTAAAGGGGAGGAACTTTTTAGCTGAGATCCTGCTCTTCTTTGCTCGCAGCTGATTCTAAATTATACATCAAATATCATCTTTTCTGTGAGGTCTGTTTGATAAAATTAAACAGCAACCTAAGATCCGTTGAATCATTTCCATCAAAAGAGACATTCAAAGACCATAATGACTAACCTCTGTGTTGCATTATAGAATAGATTATAGAACTATAGAAGAGTATAGAAACTTGGCAGAAAATGAACACCCTTGCATTCCAGATGGTCCTCTGAGATCAGAGGGGCTGGGTGGAGCTGGCCTTAATTTCTGATTCCCGCAAATTCAATGCTGTAAGCCTGGTAGTGTCAAATGAGAAGCCTGAGCATAGATTCACAAATAATGCAGTTTAACAATTTTAGCTTTATAGATCTGGTTGCATTCAATAAGAACTTCTGTAATCACAATCTGGAGAACAGTGAACTTTATTGAAGCAACAGAATTACAAATAACAAATTCGGAACTGCCAGTGCTGAATGCACTGCCATAGAGCTCCAACAAGAACACTAATGTTGTGTTAACCCAGATATTATTGTTATTATTATTATGTGAAGAAGCTTATCAAGTAGGCCTGACCAGCTGGGAAGAGGGAGAAGAGAGTAGCTCGTTGATTGTCTCTAGGGTCTTTTTGTCTTCTTCCCAAACTGATTAAATTTCTGCCCTCCTTATATACAGCCTAATCTTATCCCACTCTCCCTCTTACAGATGGAATGATCTAAGTGTAGAATTGAGAAATATAGTCATACATGTGGTAGCACATACTTTGTAAAAATTGTTAGCACATGCAGTAGTGTGCAATTTAATATATAACTAACTTTATCAGGCAAAAGTTACTTTTTTGGTCATATATCCTTCAAAGTTCTGATCATGACCTTGCTCCATTTGTGCTGTTCTTCCAAGCCAAAGTGTGACCATCCTATTTCCACAGGAGCTCCCGTTCAACCCAGTGATTCTCTCTTGACATCAACAATGCATCTCCCTATGTGCACAGATAACATAGGAGGTACAATGCAGGCCATAGACAGTGAGCTACAGCCCTACTTCTGTGCTGTAGGTAGGGACTTCTTTTACTAGATCAAGTTTCAATGTTTAATGTAAGCCATAATCCTATTATTAAATTTTACATTTCAATTATTCCACAGCTTCTGGCAGCCCGATCCTGAAATCATCAAAAAAAGAATCCTGCAGTTACTGAGGCTTCACTGATGTCTCAGCAGTTCATGCAGGACTGATGAACAAAACTCATATGGGAATGGAAATGCAAAGAGCTCAACAAAACACTATGTGCAAAATCAAACTCAGAATGCAACTCTAAGTCTATAAATAATTGTTCAAAATTGAGTATGGAGAGTGAATGGGGATCCCAGGAGGAGTCACACTGATGACTTCATTAAGCTTTGACAATTTATGTTATGTAGAGGAGAGATCTCAAATTCCCACAGAAAGAAGTATCTGATAACCCTGTGTCCAGCAGTACACTGGGTGCATTGTGATCTAGATAGTAAAAAAGAAACTTGTGGAAGGAAAACTCTGCTGTAGAATCTTACTATGTCAAAGGTGTCTAGTTGAAAAGTGGTTCTGTACCCAAATCTGGATCAAATCTGTACTGACATGCAAGCAGCAGAGAATAGATCTGGTATTGATGCTATTTATCTTTCACTCTTCCAGATTCCACACTGACTGTCCCCAGCTTCCTGCCCATACATTGTAGGTGTTTCCCTACTGAGCTCTTTCCTTTTGAGAACCTGCAAACTTAGTCTTGAAATATACATAACTTATATTTTCCAATTTATTTAGCCTAGTATAATAGCAAGGATTTTTTCCCGCTTTATTCAGATGTCATCGTTTAACCCCAGACAGCAAGTAAGCACTATGCAACTGCTCCTTCACTGATTCCCAGAGATGGGGGACAAAATCAGAAAAGTGAGAAGCTTTGTGGCTTTAGATAATGACAGTTTAATTGGTGAAGCAAAATCCACGGAACAAAGGAAAACAAGGAATTGATTCATCACTTCCCATGGGCAGGCAGGTGTTCAGCCACCTCCAGGACGGCAGGGCTCTGTCATGCGTAATGGTCGCTTACGAAGACAAAAGCAATCACCAGAATACTTCCCTCCCTTCTTCTTCCCCTCAGCTTTATCTGCTGTGCATGAAACTGTATGATTTGGAATAGCTCTTTGGTCAATTGGGATCAGCTGTCCTGGCTGCATCCCCTCCCAACTCTTCATGCACTCCTGGACTCCTCATGGGTGAGGGGGTGTGAGAAGCAGAAAAGCCTTGGACCAGTGTAAGCACTGCTCAGCAATAACTAAAACTGTCTTATCAACACTGATTCCAGCACAAATTTCAAACATTTGTGCCTGAACTAACATAGCTTTCTTTATATGGAAGTCTAGTTTCTAATTTTCTCTATCAAATACAGAAGATTTCTTAATAAACTAGTGGAATAGTTTCACTTGCAATAAAACTCCACCTTTGAAGATTTTAAGAATTGAGTCCCTAAGGGAGACGTTTTTAATTGTTTTTCAAAGACATGATGAGGCCATGCAGAATAAACTCTTCCACCTGACAATAAGTACCATAAAAGATATAGTGACACACAAGAAGTATGAGAATAACATAACCCAGTAAGAGAGAAAGAAGATAAAAAGAAATATATGCTTGAAATTAACCTGGTTTTGTGGTAATTTGACAGGCAATTAGTCTTTGTGGTGACTACTGCTGATGAAAAATTCTGTAAACCCATCATGAAAAAAGTGTTCATCAGTAGAAAGTGATTTGTTATTCTGAGGGGAGTAACTTAAACAGAATTCTTGACAGGTTCCTATGTCTGTTCTGCTACGTGTAGACTTTATCTAACTCAGCGGTTCATTTGCCATTATTGGAACACCAAAGACTTTTGATATTGACATTTACTAAGTAAGTACATCTGTGAAATAAATACCTATGGAAGAGAAAACAAATGAAAGGAAGTCTTCCTTGCAATAAATTGCAATACTGAACTCTTGTAGGGTTTTTGTTTTGTTTGTGTTTTTACCTTCCTTCTAATTTTGGGGCAGCTTAGCATTTAATCATAAAGTACATCCTTTTGGTTTATGTCAAAGTATGACCAGACACTAAGCACCAGCACATAGCACACCTTAGAAAATACTGAGCAGAGCTCACATATTTTCTTTCTGTTACCTGTATTATGAGGCATCTTAACATTTATCCCTGCAGTATCAGTTTTCCCAGATCACTCTTGCTCTTTGCCACTGTAGTCCCTTTTTCCAGTGGATATCTATGATATGCTGATGAACTTATCTTTACAAGTTTAACAAGGAATTTTTGGTTTGGTGTGTTTCTTCAGTGAACAGTACAACCACTGGAGCTTATATATACAGTGCATTCAGCCTTCCTGCACAAATACACACTTTCCTGTTGTGTGGGACAATTTCTGCAAACATTTAAGTTACCTTTCAAGTGAAAGATCAACTTTGCTCGAGCTTTGTGCTCATTAACAAAGTAAATCCCTACCCATAGGCTACGATCGCCTCATACTCACAATAAGCCACTTCCTCGTAGAGCAATCATAGAGTAAAAAGAAGCGTGCACTGCATCATTTAAAACGAGACGGGAGAATTGCCAATGACCAGAGCTATAGGTTGATACGTGTGCAGAAAAAAATGTTTTTACGGTTCGAAGTGTGTAAAAATGAACACCCGGCAAAGAACTGAGCGCGGCAGCTCCAATGAGCGATAGTCTCAGCACCGAGGTGGAGGAATGCGCAGCACTTAGATTGAAACGTTGCATTTCTCACATCCCGTGGGCCCTACCGTTTCCAAAGCGGGCACAAAACCGGACTGGGAGTGAAAAAGCCCAAAGGGATTAGGGTGGTGGGAGAGGCCGTACGAACCTATCAGGGAGCCCGCAAGCCTCTTCCGCCAAGTCAATGTAAAGGAAAAGGTGGAGCGCCTTTTTAACCCGAAAATTGCTGAGTACTAGAAAAGCCCAGAGCGACGGCCAATCTTTGCGGAGCGCGGGCTTTTCGAAATCTCCCGGGCTCTGGGGGCGGTGCGAGGCGCTTCCCTGCGCAGCTCTCCGCCTCCCTGCTCATGGGAGATTAACTACGGGGAGCCGCAGCATCTCCACCCCCATGCCCCCTCCTAAGACCTGGGGGTAGAACCCTCGAGGAGTTCCGGTTCGCACCAATATCCCGCGGCGAACGAGAAGGTATTTGCACCATGCACGGGCGATTTATTTATATTTAAATAAATGAGCTCCGGTGAGCTCCGCTGCGGTACTACTCTGCACCAGCGAAGAACAGGAACGCAAAAATGTTACCGGGTCCACCTAAAAGAGACAGCAAAGGAGTAAAAAAGAAAAAAAAAAAGTTTAAATTGCACGCGCGCTACACGGAAACCGAAAAATATCAAAGAGAATTCTAGCTCTTTTTGTGAAAACTTGGGTGGCTCTTAAAAGAGCCGTTGGGTTTATCTACAAGGCAGGTAGAATTTCTTCTGCACAATTTATTTTTTCTTGGGAGCTGCTTTCTTTGCCTTGGCTGCTTTCGGCTTGGCCGCCTTGGGCTTGGCTGCTTTGGGCTTCACCGCCTTCGCCTTAGCCGGGCTCTTGGCTGCTGCCGCCGCTTTTTTGGGCTTGGCTGCCTTTGTCGCTTTCTTGGGGCTCTTCGCTGCTTTCTTGGCTGCGGCCGCCGCCGGCTTCTTCGCCTTCTTGGGGCTCTTTTTCGCTGTCACGGGCTTCTTGGCCTTCTTGGCGGCGCTGGCGGGCTTCTTGGCCGCCGGCTTTTTAGGCTTGGCTGCAGCCGTTCTTTTCTTGGGAGCTTTTTCCTTGACTTCTCCCGGTTTCTTGCTGAGACGGAAAGAGCCGGAGGCGCCGGTGCCCTTGGTCTGCACCAAGATGCCCTTGCTAACAAGGCTCTTGATTCCCAGCTTGATGCGGCTATTACTTTTCTCCACGTCGTAGCCGCCGGCGGCCAGCGCCTTCTTGAGCGCGGCGAGGGAGAGCCCCTTGCGCTCCTTGGAGGCGGACACGGCCTTGGTGATGAGCTCGGTGACGCTGGGCCCCGCGGGCTTGCGGGCTTTGGAGCCGCTCGCCGCCTTCTTCGGCTTCTTGGCGGCGGGTGTTTTAGCCGGGGCCGGAGCGGCGGCGGCGACATCGGGCGCGGCGACGGGAGCGGTCTCGGCCATCTCGGCTCCTGCACGATCCGGGCGAACAATGGAAGCACGGCCGCCGCCGCCCCTTTTATAGCAGCGCCGCGCGCGCTGATTGGCGCGCGCCGCTCCGCTCCGCCGCCCGCCGCCGCGCCCGTTGTGTTTCTTCAAGGTGCAAAAAGGAGTTTTTTTCCAGGAAATTTGCCGCCCATGCACCCCGTTTCTTTCCAAGAGGGAAGGGGGGAGTCTGTCCTACAAGCTAGTGGAGTTTCCCGTTAGATAGAGCAAAGATGAGGGAAACACGACCACTGAAACTCAGCGGAGGGCAGCTGCAGAGACCTCAGCAGGCAGAAATCTTCGCTTTATATTTTAAATTAAAATTTTACTGTGGGCTAAATGGGTACAACTGGCATAAAATTTTGTTCTTTAGAAGGTTCTCTACAAAGCGGTTAAAAACCAGAGTGGCTTGAAATGTTGGTCTCCGAGAAAATTGATGTTAAATCCGAGGAAGTAACACAGTTTCGCCCCATGGTCCCGGACGCTGATGCAGAGCTGACTCCGTCTGCTGAGCCGCTTCCCTCCGAAATCACCGCGTTCAGTCTCTTCAGCAGTCACGGTGTCTCAGCTCCTGCCTTCTGGGGAGATGTTCCTGCTTTAGCAGCCCGTGTGAAAGTAGTTGTTGCTTTCCTTATGCTTCGGCGTTTAAGTGGAACGAAGCAGCGATGTGCCCTCTCTGAAGACTGATATTCCTGTCATTGCATTTTCAATATAACCTTAGCGAAGTAGCTTTCGTTTATTAGATTCCGAAATCAGGATATGTGCAATTACATTATATCTGCTTTTACTCTTAATCCGTACAGTAATTATTCGTCTTTGCCTCGTAATTATTTAAAATTGATTGGGAAGCAGAATCTGGAGTGCACTAAATTTTGAAATGTACAGGGAATTAAACCTGAAAATTCGTCTTTTGTGAGTATGTTGAGTAGCCAGGACACTTAAAACAAAACTGATTTCTCGGTTTTACTGAATTAATATTGATTGTGGGCTTATTTTTGATAACACCATCTGGTGATTCCCCACTTCCCTACTTTCAGAAGAGCAGAACCTACACCTTATCAAGAGCATTCCTGCCCCGGGAAATGGCAGCTAGATATTACAAACAAGGGATGGATTCTCTCTTTTTTCTTTTTCCTCGTTTTCAATGCAATGTTCCTTTCTTTCAAATACCAAGCAGTTAACAGTCTGCCTGCAGTAGTATTGTGTTCTGTACCCTCCATATCCGGGCTATCATCAGCTCCTAAAAACTGTGAGTAGCTATATTCAGAGCCAAATGCAGGTGTGAAAGGGTGAATGAAATGTCGGTAACATGTAGAGTCCCCACTGTTTGAGAGTGTAAAAATAAACAGTGACTTGAGTAATTTGAGAAATGGCATATTCTTTTCTTATTACCCGTGTTTAATTGAAAAATCCAGACTGCTAAAATCAGACGGAGTTCTGAATTTATCCCTGTAATTTGAAATACCATTTTATCCTCTTCTTGAAGGTTAATGTCGAAACAATACAGCTTAGTGAGGTCTCCCTTAGTAAACCTATAAAACAAAAGGTAAGTGCGTGTTTTGGGTGATCTGGATGCAATAACGAGTATAACAAAACTGCAATGTGACCCTGCAGAATGTTGTATTTTTTTTTGTTTAAATACTGAAATAGGAAAATACATTTAATGCCCATTTAATCTGATACTTATTTCTTCTACTGGGGGAGGATGAAGGCCTTCTGTGACACTACTGAGCACTATCAGAATGTTGAAAACTTGTTGTTTTTTTTTTTTTCTAAACTAGTAGTGTTAACCCCATAGCCAACAACAGAGTTTGAAATCTCCCAGGGGCACTAGTGCTAAAATTTGTAGTTCTCTAGTCCCTTCATATTAGTATCTAAGTGGTTTGTTTGTGTCACAATAGTCACATTTAGTGGCAGCTTTCTGTCAGTTTTCTGGGATTGTAAAAGAAATGTTATCATCTTTATCAATCCTTGAAAGATTATTCGGTAATTCTTTTATTTCTACCTACTTCTTTATGGGAGAAAGGAATTCTGAGATTCCTGGAAATATAAACAAAACATTAGTATTTTTTCTTTATTTTCACTGTTATGATGTATATTGATTTACTTAGAAACAGGAAAGTTTTTAGAGATGTGATCCTACCTCTCCCAAACTCATCTTTCCTTCATGTAAATTATCACGGAGCCTTGGAGATAATCTCTATCCACCGTGAGAGACCAAGAAATGACAGATTGGTGGGTAGTACCAGGCGGTGGATGCTCACAGGAAATGAACAATCATGAAATCCTGTTCTGTGGAGACCAAAACAAATGTGGGCATTAACCTGAAGACAGGAAGGGTAGACCTGAATGTTGATGCAATTCCAAGATAATTTGCCTGACTTCTTTTTCGTCAGCACTGTTTTGCTTTTGGATACTCAAGCATAACAGCTTAGAATCACCCAAATATTTGTATTGTAATCCAGTAAGTGACGTTTAGTATCTTGCTCACTGTAGACTAAAATTTATTTTTAGCCTCTATACGAAGAAAAGAAAAAAAGAAAATAAAAAGTAAAAAAAGGAACATGTGCTCAACATAGCAAGTTTGCATATGTGCAGCAGCAAGACTTCTCAAGGCTTTGATATTCCATAATTTCTTCATGTAGAAGTTGTGTTTGGATATCTTTATTCCATTCACCTTCCCCATATTTTTAAAATAAGTGATTGCCAATAAAAACACTCAAGTATTTTAGTAAACTATTGTAATTTTCCTTCCAGGGATTAAACATGTTTATGAATTAACACAGGCCTATACAAAATTCTAACCAGAATATTTTTAGAAGTTTAATAGAGGGGAAAAAAACAAAACAAAAAAAAAACCCCACCAAACAAAACAAAACAAACAAACAAAAAAAAACAAAATCAAAAAACCCATTGTCAAGTGGATTCATATTCTGCATCAAAATCCCACATATACTATAAATTAATTCAACTTTAGGCAGATTGTTTACAGAAATTGGACATCTACTCTTGCTCTTGTTCCAAAGATGAATAGGTAGGTAGTGAAAAAATTGTTTTTCTGTGTTTTAATGCCAAATTTCAAAGCTAATGCCTAGCATTGGTGTTCTAATGTAAAATAAAGAATGAATCCCTGCTCTTCCTGCTTAAAAGAACGATAGGCCACCATTATTTTCCTCTGTGCCTTCTGGTATTTATTTTCCTGAATGACTAGGAAAGTCAAAATGTCCTATACAAAATGTTGATTTTTTGGTATTTGCATATACCCCATGACTAAATGAACAGCATCCAAATGCTTCAAGTGTTGTGGCTTCCACAATGGTGAGGGTCTTGGCTTGGTCCTACAGCAAACTTATTTTATTTATATAATACTTTCTGGGTATACACCAAGGCTCATGTTGAGATATGCACTTCAATATTAAAAAAGTCTGTATTCCATGTTTAAAAGACATATAAATTTTATTTCTTTTTTTTCTCATGCAATAGAACATACCTCATTTTCAGGAAATAAAACTATTTTTACATCACAGAAATTCAAATTTACACCATTTAAATACAAATGAAATCTATATCACTGTTGTTCAACCTTTTTCCCATTAATATGCTTGAGAGGACAGAAATCCTCTTGCTCAGCATGCAGAAACACAAATTGACTGCTAGTTTTTTTTGTTTGTGTTTTTTTTTTTTTTTTCTTTCTTTCTCTTAAGTGGAACACAAGGAGTTTCTGACACAGCATTACACCTAAATCTGCTGCTGGAGCTGGCAAAAAAGATGTGAATTATGAGAAGGGACATTTTATGCATAGTCAACTGTACAGATCTGGAAAGGAGCATGGATTAGAAAGAGCCACTTTCCAGGTCAGATTCCCAAAGCTGATTGAAAACGCTGTGACCTACAGTGATTTTCTAAGAGCCATGTTGGAATCCTTTCCAGAATTGTAGGGGTAGGAGGTGAATGAGGCCTTCTTGTCTACAGGCAATGAAGAGGTATTGTCTTTGGAAACTCCAAATATGGCATAAGCAGGTAAAGTTTTCATACAGTGTAGTGAGGGAAGTCAAGGATTTTAGATTCAGTTCTAAATTTCTAACCTACATGGATTTTGTTTTTCTTTTTCTCCATGGTAAAATGAGTTCATGGTGTTCCCCATCTCCATTGATACCAGTTAACTGAATTCTTATTACTTTGTAACAGATCAGACTCTGGGGGTTGCTTTAGACCACACTCCAGGTCTTTCTGCATTGAATGGAATGTCTGCCTGCCTGTTTCAAGACTTATTGAACACACGAAGTTTAAACAAAACACATCTTGCATTGTAACATTAAAACATAGAGGACTATTTTTTCCTTTTCAGGTCCTATTAAACTAACTTAAAATATCATTTTTGTCTTCCAAAAATAGGGACTGACGTACCTCCTTTATTTTTGATGTTCCTCTTGTCTTAATACTGCTGCATTAAAATCTCTTTACTGAGCATTACCAAAGAGGAAGATTTTTTTTTTTTTACCTAATAATGTAAATTGCAGATGAATTAAGTAAAATTTCCAAGAGAACTTTCATCCAGTCTTCAGCTCTTGGAATTTTGAGTAAACAGCCAAAATTCAAGGAAAACTGTGCCCCTGTTGCTTTGCAGTTTAGTGAATATTTTAACCCTTGCACATTAAAAGGAGATTATCAGGTGGACTCTTCAGCATGCTTTGAAGTAGATAAAAAGAGGAAAGATAACCAGATTACTCATAAGTGAATGAAAATATAATTCAAAAAAGTGCTAAATAAAAATACAGTGTGCTTGAAGCCTTGTTTTCTAAGGCTCTACATATCTGTAAACATTTAGGGGCATATAAAGCCCAGGGCAGCCATTTCACAGTCATTTCTGCTGCTTCCTGTAGCTGGGAGTCATTTTGGGATGCAGCTGACATGCTGATATTTCACCTATTCAGTTCTGGTTCTCACTGGTGAAATATATAGAAATTGCCTTAGTGTTTATAACATACATATCAAAAATATCTTCTGCATAAAATAATATCTTTGTGCTGATTTTCTGAAATAAATTTTAAAAAATTAAAAAAAAAAAACCAAACACCTCCCCCCCCAAAAAAAAACAAGCAAAAAACCAAATGCCTCAGAAAAACATAATACCACCCCCTCAGAATAACCACATCTAGGAAAAGCTAAGCAGGAGAAACAGATTAAGAAAAAAAGTAGGAAATTCTCTCAGAATTTTTCAGATTAATTAACACAATACTTGTCATGGTTAGCCTGTGGCTTTAAAAATTATTAGGTTGATTATTATTTTCTAGGATATATATACATATTTGCATGAAATTATGCTTAAAAGGGTTCCAGAGCATATGTAGGCCTAAAACCCACATCTAAAAAAGGAGAAGACTGATGAAGTGGACATATACTTCTCTGGCAATGATTTTCTCTGTACCTGGTTAAGTTTATTTATAAAGTACTGTCATATAAGTTTCCAGTATACAGTTAAGAGAATCAGAAGAACATTAGATTAAGAGGATTTAGTGCTACACATGAAGGGAAATAAAATCAAAGCATAACATCCACAACCATGCTTGGAAATAAAATAGCACTCAGAAGAGGTAGGTTATTTGCACTCAAATTTAACAGACGTAAAAAAAATATATGTTGCGCTGTAGGTAAAAAAACACAGAAATTTAGAAGATATTACATGTGAAATTGAAAGAGCAATAATAGGAAGAGAAATATATGTTTCTAATTGTTATGGCATCTGGTAGAAAAAGCGATGTGACAGTGTCAAAAGTAAATTACATGATGCGTAGCAGGTGGCGGGAGAGAATAACGTAAAGTCCGTGAAAGTGGCTCTTAAAGCTTTTCGGGAACGTGGCAACGGCAGAGCGCAGCGCCAACACACGCTAATGGTTCGCGGACGCGGCACGGCCGGCCGAACTGCAAGGCCGCAGGGGGCTGCAACCCTCTGAGGAACCTGAGCCTGGACACACCGAGACCAGATCGACGCGACTGCGGGGACTGGCTCAGAACTTCATAGACAAGTGTGGGGCCGCCGCCGCCCGCAAGAAGGAAGCAGGGAAAAGCGGTTCGGGGGAACCGAGGGGCTGGGGAGCTGCGAGCCGGGGCCCGGGGGTGGCGCCCGCGAGCGGCGAAAAGGGCGGAGGCGCAGGCGCGGCTCCCGCCCGCCGTGCCCGCCCCTGCTTTCAACCAGGTCGGACCACACC
>VXBI01008324.1:245296-259693 GCA_013397375.1 Toxostoma redivivum | reverse complement strand
TCTCTTCTCTTCTCTTTTCCTTCTCACTTTCTCTTGCTTTCTTTTTGGTTTTTGTTCTTTCCTGCTTTCCTTCTTCCCTGCTTGCTTTGTTCCTTGCTCCTTCTTTTGTTACCTTTCTTTCTCCTTCTCTCTTTCTCCCTCTCTTTTCTTGCTCTTTTTCTCTTTCACTCTCTTTCTCTCTCTCTCTCTCCCTGTCTCCATGTCTTTCTCTCTTTCTGTCTGTTTCTTTCTTTCTCTCTCTATTTCTCCCCCTTTTCTGTTTTTTCTAGTCCTCTTTGTTAAAACAATTCCTTTTTTTAATTTCCATTACCAATAAATGGTTTGAAAATAAAATGTTGTCTCAACTGACTTAAATTCATCTTAGAATATCTATTTTTAATAGAACTCCTCATGGTTCCCCACAGTGGAACCAACCTTGTCTTGCCTTCCCTTTCCTTCCCATCTACTATGCATGTTTGATTAAATTTACCATTTTTTTGCACACCACTGCCCATCTAAGTTTATTTCTTTGGTGTATACATCCATACGTTTTTACCAAAGCAATGTTTTGGTAAGCCTGGACAGTAATTAAAAATAAATGTCGTCAAAATGGTCCAGTGGCTGAAGTCCTTCAATGGGCTGGGGTTTTTAACCTGTCATGGTTGCAGGACTGAGCTGTAGGAATCAGCACAGATTCCTGTGATTTCTGAAATGACAGCTCCATGCTGCTCAAGAGTGAGGGCAACTTACAGATAATAATGGGAACCCTTGGCTCAAAGTGCCTTTTTGAACATCTGAGAGTCTCGTGGGGAAAATTTATCTACATGTACATACTAGGAATGTTATTTTGGGTTTTTTTGCTTATTTCTGTCTTCACAATTAGACTTTGTTAATATAAATTTAAATTATCAAATTTTTCCTCTACTCTCATGTATAAAACATATTAATAACCATTGTAACAATGGTTTGTCTATCACATATCCCTTTTCTTGACAGTGGTCTGTGGCAGCTTTTCAGTTCAGAGAATCCAACAGGAGAAGGAATAGGACATTATGAATATTCCCTTTTTTTACTGGATGTAATCTGAGTTTTAGAAACTCTCCTGGACCATTTTTTATTAGTTTTTTTATCACTACAGTTATCTTACATTTCACATTTCAAGAAGTAATTTTGCTCATTTATTTGTTTCATTGCTCTGGGAAATCTACACAGTGACCCTCCTTGATGGAAAGTTTTTTTCTGGGATTTCCTTGCTGCACTGGGACCTCATCTAAGAGAACTTTAGAGCTCCTTATCGTTTTTCATTGTCCAGACAGTTTCATTTCACTCACCCCCACACACAGGGACACACATCAATACATTTATGAAGCTTAGGTATTTCTGTGCGTTTTCAAGAAAAATGATGTTCAAAAGCCTCCCATTGATTTTTTGATAAATGGTTCATGCAGAAACTTGCTTGACAGCCAACAGGAATGAATAAGCTTATTCCAATAAAATCACCACCATGTCTGATTACAATATTTTTCAATGGCCAGTTTTGTGCAGGGAAAGAGATCCCTACGGGGAGGTCATTTGTCAGCCTAAGTCAGAGTTTTAATGTTACTCTGAAATAGCTTAGTTGAAGTTGTGTGAGAGTTTCTCTTTCTCCTTTCAGAGGAATAAAAAAAAGGGTATAAAGAAAGTGGAAGAAAAAAAAAGGAGAATCACAGCACTTGTATAAATCAGGACACAGCGGCCAAAGTGATTTCCTGCAAGCTCCGGGTGTCTGTGCATTCATTTTGTGTTCTAATGGGGCACTTATTTGAGAAAAGCTCTTTTACTTTTACATTTTTATACATCTACATTTTCTTTAAATCTATTGCAGCTTATTTTACCAAGGTCTGCTTCAGCACTTTTTAATCATAAGATTATCATATTCATGTTTATCAGCGCAGTGGCTACAATAATATATACTCTGTCTCTAGGAATTAGTTTTGCTCTCAGCTCTTCCCATAATTATTTTTAACTAAACTATCCCTGTGTCTGAAGCAGTTTCTGCACTACATATTTTTTTCAGTGGGATATGAAATTTAAATGGCAATAATTCTACTTGCTTTGCTCCACAGTGGCCTGGCAAACCAGATTTTATTTTTTTTCTAAAGCATGCATTTTTCTGGTCACATTAACCATTTCAACACCAGCTTGAACCTGCTATCCTCAGTTAACATGGCCTAATTTTGGTGGAGTGAAAGGATGAAGAGTGAAAAAAGCTTTTTCTTCAGTGTGCTTAGGAAATTCTAGCTGGGACTCTGAAAAGTGCAAAGTACAATTGCTGTAGGTTGAGAGTAAAGCTTGAAGGAAGAAGGATTTCTCTTTGCTTTTCCTATTTACTCTGACATGCAACTGGAACTAAAAAAAATCGTTATTATTTGAGGAAAAGATCAAGCCTGGTTGGATGTGCATATGTGTTCTGCTACCCTTCCAGTTCTGCCAAGGCAATAATGTTTGGTGTCCCTTTGCTTCCAAAACACAATGAGAATTTAATTCTTAGCAGTGCCTGCCCTTCAATCTGCTGAGCAGGGAAGTTGGGTGGAGATCACCAAGGGAGGCATGGGGCCAGGGCAGACCTGAAACCTTTTAATTCCTCGGATTTTGGCACTATTCAGAGCTAGACCATCAGGTGGTGTTCAGCACAGCCCATCTCCACCGAGGCTGGGAGGCTGGTCCTCTCCTTTAGTGCTGAGCAGGAAGGTTGCTGCCAATGGGAGTTTTAAGGGGGCTGAAAGAATCAAAAGTGTTGGCAAAAGCAGGTTTGTTACAAAAGCAAAAGCGTGGCAAAGTTGGCTGGCAAGGTTTGCTTTGCTAGTGACTAGATGGTTAAAGCACACAGAGAAAAAGCAAACAAAGCCATAAAACCAATCAATCTAAGCCCAAAATCAACCTAAAAAAATACCTATGTGGAGGTTGGGTGGTAGGCAAGGAGGAAGAACGGGTGAGGGTAAGAAAGGGAAACGATGAAAAGGAATAAGGAAATTCTCCTTATTGAGTCACAAGGTTCAGAGTGGACCCCCAGGTTAATCTGAGCTCAGGAATGTCACTGTTTCAGTTTAACCAGACACAAACAAAACACCAGTTTTGTGTAGTGGTTTTTGTCCACCAATTTGAGATTTCCCAGCCAATGCACCAATTAATGTCACAGATTTAGCATTGGCCAAATCGCCAGTGCACCCACTAGAATTATTTACTAATTTCCTTCTATGAGATAAGATTAGGAGGAAGGCAAAACAGGTTCAAACTTTAAAGGATACAAAGAAAAACTTTGATAGTAGAAACTTCAAGGAAAAAAGAAAAAAAACCCTCAGAATAAAACTTTCAGAACACTTCTCCTCTCCCCACAGCTTCCTTTCTTTCACAATGTACAGAAACAAATCAGGCAGTTTACCATCTCTAAAAACAGANAGAGTTCACTGGCTCTGAGAAGTGCCCCCTCCCAGGAAAATGCTACTCATAGCCAGCCTGCTATGAGAGCTCAGAAGTCTCTTGACTGCTGTTTATAGGGTTGCAAGAATGTGGTTTAATCATAATAATTTTTCACTCCAGCCATAATTCAGGTCCATAACTTTCTTTGAAAGTTCGATAACAAAAACATTATTTCACTTGGATTCAGGCAAGAAAAATAAATTTCCANCAACTTATGGGGCACACTTTAAGGATTATAACAGTTCAAGCAAAAGCTCTCTTCATCTTTAGAAATAGAATTTGTTCTTCTCTTCCCTGGGGGCAGTAGGGGTCTTCTTCTCTCCTCTCTATTCAAACTTCTCATGGGATCACAGCTGTTTCAACATCTGCTCACTTTAGCACCAATGCCTCTCCTCATATTTACAATTAGAACATTCATCCACCCCAGCATGCCTTTCTGAGTTATAGGGAAAAAAGAGTCTCTTCTCCACAACTCCAAAAAAAAAAAAAAAAAAGAGAAAAATTTCACCCCAAGAGGGAGGCAGCTCCATCAATCCCTTCCATCTGGGACTTGACTTTCTTCCTTTTTGTCTGACCTCAGTGTTTTCATGCTGTCTCTGTTCGTGTCTTCATCTCAGTCCTTTTCTTTCACTCAGGAGAGAGAACAAAGTGTCTGCAAATCTCATTCTGGGCAGTGAAAGAGTTAATACATTGCCTGGGCAGTGGCTAGAGCAGCTGGGGAGATGCATAAACTTTCTCATTGGTGTAACAGCATGTCAGTATTAAAAATCAGACACAGATTGGTCCTTGTCAGGTCCAAAGGAGGCTGCCCAGGTCCTGGCAGGGAGATCTTTGATGAAATTTACACAAACCATGCAAGGACTTGAACAACACTTTAGGCTTAATGGTTTAACATCATCTAAACCTAGCATTACTTAATTGATAAGTTAAGCTATGTCTAGCTTAAGTAGAGTTAAAAGATTTATGCATTATAGCACAACAGTAACTCATTTTCAGGCCTAGCTTATTTACAAGTCTAAGTTAATTAAAGATCCAAGAGAGGGACATTCCTGGTACATTTACTGTGGCATTTTCATACCATCCCCCCAGAACTAAAGAGTCCATACAAGGTTTATATATGTGAAAAAGTGCCCTTGAATTCAGTGACTGACTCACGCAGGATGCCTTTGCAACTTCTCAGTGGATGAAGGTTGAGGAGTGGGGGAATCAGCTCAGGATCCACTGTCACTGTTTTCCAGTGCTCCAGGTACATCAAACTGGAGAGTTCACTGGCTCTGAGAAGTGCCCCCTCCCAGGAAAATGCTACTCATAGCCAGCCTGCTATGAGAGCTCAGAAGTCTCTTGACTGCTGTTTATAGGGTTGCAAGAATGTGGTTTAATCATAATAATTTTTCACTCCAGCCATAATTCAGGTCCATAACTTTCTTTGAAAGTTCGATAACAAAAACATTATTTCACTTGGATTCAGGCAAGAAAAATAAATTTCCAAGGCTAAAAAGCAGAAAGCAGGCGCTTGTTAGACAGAAGGTGTTCCTAATGAGCTGGAGAGGGGCTCAACCCAGGTGCTGCTCATCAAAGCTGAGGTCTAATGAGCAGTTCTGAGATCATGGTGCAGCTCAAGAGCCTGGGGGGGAGGTAAATGCCCCACCACATCCTCTCCTTAACCAGATGTGCTTGAGAAGAAACGTCCCTGCCCATGGCAGGTTGGGATTATGTCATGGTTGAACCCAGAAGGCAACCAAGCACTTCACAGCTGCTTGCTGTCTCGGTGGGGTGGTGGAGAGATTTGAAAGGGTAAAACTGCTAAAACTCATGGGCTGAGATGGAGTCTAATTGAGTTTAACAGGCAAATCAAAAGCTGTGTTAACAAGCAAGCAAAAGTAGGAATCCATTCTCACTTCCCGTGGGCAGGCAGGTGTTCAGAACCCCCACCCCCAGGAAATCCAGGCTCTGTCACAGGTAGTGGGAAGACTTGGGAAGACAAACATCATCCCTCCAAGCATCCCCCTCCCATTCCTGCAACTTGCCCAGCTGTACAGGCTGAGCAGGGCAGCACATGGAATATCCCTGTGGTCAGCTGGGCTCAGCTGTGCTGGCTGTGTCCCCTCCTCCAGCCCACTCCCTGCTGGGCTGGGTGAGGAGCAGAGCATCCCTGTGCTATCAACACCATTTCCACCACAAACCCAAAACAGCTTTCATGACAAAAATTAACTCTGTGCCAGCCCAGCACTACCTAAGTGATCTTGAAGGTGGCTTCCAATCCAAACCATCCTGTGGTTCTGAGGGATGGGTGACTCTCAGAGCAGAGGAGGCTGGGTGAGTGCTGTAGTCTGATTGTGGGCATGAAAACTGATCCTCCACTGCTGCTGCTGTGCTTCAGGCACACATTTCACACAGAGAGTTTCCTCTGTGCTGTGGGAGACACCACCTTGGAGCTGGTAAAGGAGAGATGCCCTGACCCTGGGTACCAGAGCCTGCTGAGAGCACACAGCCTTGGGGCTGTGTTTGTGTCACCCTAAACTAAACATGAGACTTTTAAAGTTAATTTTAAGCTACTAGAGGGCAAAGTCAACAGCATTGTTGCTAGATTTGGGTGGAGAACGTGGAGAAACAAGGCAATTACAGTACCTTATCAGCCATTTGGCTGAGGTTCCTGCCTCCACTCTGCTTGTTTGTTCGAGGGCTGATGGGATGGATTTGAGCTTGTTAGGGCTAGGACCAAGCTCCTGTAATGAGCCACATCCATCTGGCATCATCTGTCCCTCGTTGGAGCCTCTTCCTTAGCACAGAGTCTGTCTTTAATGAGCTGCTTTGCTCACCAAGGCTTCTGCTAAGTGCAAACACACCACAAGGGAATTGTCAATAACCTCTAATCTTGATGGTTAATTTGATTACTGTTTGAATTTATGAGCTGTCTGCTGAAGTGAATCTGTCTGATGCAGTATCAGCTGCTGATACATAGGCATCTTTCCAAAATAAAACTCCGTGCTGGGTTGCCCAGGTAGCGTTGTCACTCTCTTCATCAGCAGATGATGCATTAATACCATATAAATGACATATAAATGCTGCTTTCAATGCATGGTTGGTGAATGTACATGGAATCAACTGAGCTTGTAAGGATTTAAGTAATTAACTCTGCTAGCACAGCAGATTTATTTATCACCACATCACTTCAGGGACAACTCAAATTATAGGCAAAACACTGGGGAGCAAAGGGAAACAGTGAGTACAACGTGGTTTTCTACTTGAGAAAATCTCAAAAAGCAAATGGTAAGTTGTTCAAATTTTGTGAATGGATTAAAAACTTTATGCAACTTTCATATTGGAAAAGTCAAGCAGGCATTTTTCAGCTTCTTGTGAAATAAGTACCAAAAAAAACCAAACAGAAAAAAAGTCAGCTGAGACGCTTTCTTGAACAGAAAAATGCATGTAGTTTTCTTTTTGGGTTATATAACATTTTAATTAACCTCACATTTTTGTCAATTTTCAGTGAAAATGATAGTTTCAAAATGAAAAGCCATGAATGGTGAAATTTATAAAAATGTTGACTGCAAAATTTTGGGAAGTTCAAAGTCATTATTTTGTTTCATTGGTGTGCTGACCTCTTCCAGGTAACTTTGATATTACAGTTCATCTTAGTTGTGTTGGGAAAGTCCTCTTCATTGGGAGGGATTTATCCTGCATCAGACCTGAGAGGACACACTGCTCTGAGTGATACGTGAGACTGAAAAAGGTGCTCAGCATCTGCAACCTTAATTAGGGTAATTGTCTGTTGCATCTTAATGATGTCCAGTGTGACCAACATTAAGTTTCTTCAGGATAATTAGAGATGAGCTGTGTTTTCAGGATTTGGGCTTTAGAGCTCTAATTCTCAACAAATTTTGTTTTGGTGTCATTTGAGTGAATCTTGCCCAGGGCAACAGGGAATCTCTCATTACTCTGTATTTGATTTTCCAGACTTGGGATAAGTGGGAGTTTTCTTTTGCCTTTACTTTTGTAGCAGTGCCTGGTGATATGTGAAGTATTTTATACAACAAAGAGCTAAGACCAGAGCTTTACTGGAAGATTTTTACTTTGATAAGGAACCCCAAATCCACCAAGACTCCTGCTTGCAGCACATTTATGTCTCATGGAATCAGAGAATATCCTGAGCTGGAAGTGACCTAAAAAGATCACAGAGTTCAGCTCCTGGCCCTGCACAGGACAATCCCCAGAATCTGTGTTGTCCAAATGCTTTTTGAGCTCTGCCAATCAATTAATTAACAATTCCTGATTGTGGCTGTGTCTTACCCCTTGCTCTACACCCCCAGTCAAAATGCAGAGGTGTTTCTTTGCAGTGCACTGAACTAACTACTTTTCCCAAGTAAATGTTGCTTCTTTCAGCACATGTTTTCCCTACAAACAGCAAGAATTCACAAGATAGGCTGTCCTTTTTTACACATCCACGAACCTTGCAGTGGTGTGCTCGTTTTGCAGAGGAATTGATGCAGTGCTCGAGGCGGAGCAAGGCTGGCAGCCCTGAAAAATTAAGTGTTTCAACCACTGCAAGACCTCAAGACTGAGGCTTCTCAGGATAATTTTGCCTGAACCTCTCCTGGACTGCCTGCAGCTCTGTTTTTTTCATGGTGTTACCACATCAGTAATTTTTCTAAAGACCAGATGGCTATACCTAATTTATTTTACTTTTTCTTGTCTTTGTGTGGTACAGGCAGGGTTTTTGTGTAAGATAAGTGCAACAAGCCATTATTCTTCTGTAAAATTAAATATTTTTTTTGAGTGAGATGGTGGCGTGGTGCAGAGGAATGGAGTCCTGGAGTGAAATTGAGAAATGGAGGTTTTGGGATGTGAGGAAGAGGAGCAGCCATGGGGTGACAAGACAGGCAGCACAGGAAACCTTGTACCTATAGACAACTCATCATTAATCAGTTAAAAAGTGAAAACTGGGTAAAGTCAGCTGTTTTGGGGTAAAAAAAGACAGCAAAAGAACAAGTATATAATGCTGGAAGGTCACTGTGTATATTGTGAATTTGGATGGAATATGGTTTATGGAGTGATGAAGAAAGAGCAAAGTGTAAAACACATTAATAAACATAAAATAACCCACAAGCAGGTCCTGAAGTAAAGGAAGAAGAACTCCCACCATCATCAAGCTGCTCCAAGTGAAGAACTCAGGATGCTGGCAATCTGCTGTGGTGGAAATATGAGCAAATAGCTGGGAAAATTGTTAGCATCCAGAAGTGTGTTTACAGTATTAACTATATTGTGATTACTGAGGGATTTGGGGCTTTGTTTGTTTGTTTTTGGTTTTGTATTTGGTTTTGCTTTTGGGGTTTTTAAAAATTTTTTTTGTTTGCTTTTTTTTTTTTGTATTTTTTTAAATATTTTTAATACTTTTAATTCTTTTCATTTAAACAACAGCTCTTTGGTTATGCTATTATAATTTTACTTATCCTTATACTAAATTCTTGATTTTGCCTGTAACTGAATTTCTGTTCTCGGCCATGACAAAGGTTTGAGTGTGACTCAGCTAGATCTGTAACCAGGGATATAATCTTGATTAGATTCTCACATCGCAATTGGGCTGTTTTCACGGGGGAGGGGGGTAAGCAAATCCTGCATTCTTTGTTTTCTTACCCCTCCCATTTAATCAGCAGCACGAAGAGGGATGATTTCCCTTCAAGCCTGGTCACTGTGGATGGGAGATGAGGAATGAGGAGTTGTGAGATGGTGTAAAACAGGGGTGTGGTCATGCTGTGATAAAGGCAAGACCCTGCAGATGCAATTTGGTTTTGGGAAAGAAGTCAAAGAGTCAGCAGAAACCCATTTTTCCTTGGGTTTCCCCCATGACAAAGACATTAAAATATAACGTGATGCTCATAGCTTTGAAATTTGGGACAGCAAGCTCAATGGAAAGGAAAGCTGGGAGCAAACAAGGTGAGGACTGAAGACCGGAAAACCATGGAAAATTTTGAGGAATCCACCGTGAAAGTACATGACAAAAAATCCTACCAACCAACCAAAGATGTGGCTTTACTCTATGGCATGGGGTCTTATTAATTATAAGGATTTGCAATTTTTGCTTATTAGAATAAGGGAAAAAGGGGAGGTCTCTTGGAGGTGGTGAAGAAAGGAAAACACTCAGAGGTGGAAGAAGTTGAAAAGCTCCCCAGAAGTTAAAAAATTAGAAAATTCAGCTATTTGGGGTTTTTGCAGTAGTTCGCTTTTCTCTTGTAATTTTTTTAACCTCTTTGCCCATAAATGTTCACTAAATTAATTAATTAGGGCCTCAGCAAGCAACAAGGTTTGGATTCAGTGGGAGAGAGATTATTGTTCCTTCTGCATAAAGAATTCTCTTTACCAAAGATATGAGGAGTCTGAGAATGACCTCATAACTCTCCACACAGACATGATCCTGTCTTTTGCATTTCTATCTGTGGAAATTTCATTTAATGGTATTTTTTTTTGAAAGCTCTGCATGCCAAAGTGGAATGCCAGTTGTGTTTTTAAGGTGAATTTGTTGAGTGGAAGGGGCATGTTCTCCTACATGTGAGAGATCTATGACTGAATGGTATCAAATTAATTGCAACTGTCTTCTTCAAATTTTTGCTGATATTCACAGATAAACAGAAGTTAATGATAAAACATTTTACAGCCTGCATTTTTTTGTTTGGGGCTTTGTGAGGGTGGCAACTGGGAGAGGATCTTGGTGCCATTGGAAAAGTTATCTTGCATTATGGCCTTTTCCCAAGAGGAATTTAATGTAAAGGCACCAAGTCATTGCCCTTCATTACTCCAGGATATAACTCATTGGTAATAAAGTAAAAAAATAAAAATTCATTGTTTCTAAAGAGCATCCTTCCTGCCGCAGACATCCTCAAACCACTATGTATAAACTCAGCAATTTATGAACGCTGATGGGCTCAAAAATTTCAAGGCAACAGAGAGGAAACAAAGTGGAGAACAAGGAAAAAAAAAAGCCCAAAACATCAAAATGATTTGTTCTAATATCAGGAATTTTTTCCTGCTCCCATGTTGCTGAATAGATAATCCTGACTGCACAGCTGTGAGGGGCAAGAAAAGTTTTCCAACCTGGCAATTTGCAGCAGCTCAAGAAAAGACAAACCCAAAGCCTAGGTAAGGTCTTGGCAGTTAAAAAATACCAAGAATTTGCAAGTGGAAAGGGAGAATTGTTCCATAATCCTCAAGTCAGTTGTCAGAGGCTTAAAAAGTTGAATATTTCATGGTGAATGCCTTATGAGTAATACTATGAGTGTGTTTAAATGTGCAGAATGTCTTTGCTGCTGTCACTTTAGCAAATGAATATATTAAACCATTTTGCTGGAGTGTAGGTCTCCTGATCTCAAATCCCCTTTTTTTTTTAGATCTGTATCCAATTTTTTGCATTTCTTTTCTGTTTCTTGTGGCTTAATCCTGGAAGGCAACTTGGCTCCACAAAGCCACTTGCTGGGGAGGGACCTGGAAAGGCAAAAGTGAGAAAAATTTAGGGTTGAGATAAAGACAGATCAATAGAGAAAGCCCAAATCTACAAGGTTTTGGTTAGGGTAGTTGTTCTAATTTTATATCTATTTTCTGCAAGTATTCAGGGATTAATAATATTCTCTTTAACTCTTATTCTCTAGGCTTCAAATGCACTATTTGTATCCCCACAAGGATAGTTACACACTACTGTTATCCTCCTGGTAGTCCTCTCTACAGGCCCAACTACACTGGCCTTATTTTTGACTAGAAGGGACTAGATCTTTATTTCAAATTACCCATATGAATGGTATTTTAAATGAAGAAGAGCCCACTCCAAAAGTTTCAAGGAGCACAACCTTGAAACTGAAAACACACATTGAGCAGCAACATCCCCAGAATTTCCTGGAGAGTTTTGTCTTCATGGAAGCATTTGTGAGAGATTATTATATGGACAATGTTTGATTCATGAGGACTTTCTCAAGGAGGGTTCAAACCTCACTCCTGTCATCAGGCCTGATTTATCTGAGCTGGTTCCAGAAAGTTTTGTTTTGTGATTTAAAAAAAAAAAAGAAAAAAGTGTATGTGCATTTCTCTCACTAACTTAAGCTCTTATTGTATTCGTTTAAATATTGTTTATCAAGAAAAATAGATGAAAAGTGGACTATCACATTTTTTATCACACAAGGTACCAAAAAAGTTACTACATTCAATATGTATTAACACCAAAAGTAAGAGAAAAAGCATTATCACTCAAGAAAATTATCTTCCTTTATGAAAAGGAGCTGTAGTGCTGTGGTGAGTCTGTATTGTGCCATCCAATATTAATTTTAGCATCTTCAGGGTGAGTGCATCCCCTGTGGCACAGTGCCATCCTGTGGGCCCCCGGGTGATACAGGGATGCAACAGTGCAACCTCTGTCAAAGATTTTGTTTAAAAAAAAAAAAAGAGAAAGAAAAAGAAAGAAAGCAAGAAAGAGAGAAAGAAATAACAGAAAGAAAGGAAGGAAGGAAGGAAGGAANAGAAAGGAAAGAAAAGAAAGAAAGTAAGGAAAGAAAAGAAAGAAAGGAAAGAAATAAAAGAAAGAAAGGAAAGAAAGAAAGGAATGAAAGAAAGGAAAGAAAAGAAAGAAAGGAAAGAAAAGAAAGAAAGAAAGGAAAGAAAGAAAGGAAAGAAAAGAAAGAAAGAAAGGAAAGAAAAGAAAGGAAAGAAAAGAAAGAAAGGAAAGAAAAGAAAGGAAAGAAAAGAAAGAAAGTAAGGAAAGAAAAGAAAGAAAGGAAAGAAATAAAAGAAAGAAAGGAAAGAAAAGAAAGGAAAGAAATAAAAGAAAGGAAAGAAAGAAAGGAAAGAAAGGAAAGAAAGAAAGGAAAAAAAGAAAGTTAGTTCTGACTTGTCTGAACTACATTTTTGATGGACAAAATTGCTATGAGTGGCTTGGCTGAGGAGTTTTTCCTCACAGTTAATGCTAAATCAAGAAATTCACATCCTTAGGCAGATTCAGGAGGTTTCCCATCTCCCTGAAGCTTTTTCTTCCTTGCTCATGTGGTTGTGAAATAAACTTTATTGAGTTGAAAAGTTCCCTGTGTTGAAAAAATTTCATCTGCCTCTGAAAAAATTATTTTGTCTTTCAGAAAGTACTTATTTCATGGTGAGGAGCTGCAACCTTTTTTTTTTTTTTTTTCTGTTTTTCCCCCAGAGGTGGAATGTACATCCCTGCTTTTAATTTTTTTGGATGGAACAAGGGATCCAGCGGGTGTTGGGAAGCTTTTAAAACATCTCTAGGAAAGGCAGAAAAGAAAAAATCCTGGGAGTTCATTCAAGGGTCTGGCTGTGAACTGAACACTCTGTGACCCCCAGTGGATAAAGGCAATTTATCTGATTTATACACCTGCAAAACAGAATGCTGCTCCATGCAGAAGTGGTGAGTGAATGCTCTCTGGTGACCATTTATGAAGGCAGAGTGTTAAAAGTGTTAATGTGACCAATAAAAAGGGAAAGGGAGCAGGACTCAGTCTGAGCTGTTGAAGCTTTACAGGACGTTGCCACCGAAATAAATATTTAGTAATTCTGCATTGAAGGTGGTGTTCTTCTGGCAGGATGATTCTCATGCCTCACAGCCCAAAAGTTATGAGATTTCAGTCAGTAATCGAATAACTTGGTTTTTTTGTTTGTTTGTGATTCTTTTCTTTTCTTTCTCTTCTCTTCTCTTCTCTTCTCTTCTCTTCTCTTCTCTTCTCTTCTCTTCTCTTCTCTTCTCTTCTCTTCTCTTCTCTTCTCTTCTCTTCTCTTCTCTTCTCTTCTCTTCTCTTCTCTTCTCTTCTCTTCTCTTCTCTTTTTTTTCTTTACTTTCTTTTCTTTTTTCTTTTCTTTTCACATGGGAAAAATGACATTGCTTCTTTTTCCCTGACTTGCATGATTTAAAAGAAACACCTTCTACCTTCTCACCCTCTGCCCCTCTGCCCTCTGTGCTTTCCATTTCTGGGGGGAAAAAAAAGAAAAAAAAAAGAACAAGTAGCGAGGGAAAAGAAAAGAGTACAAAGAGAGAAGGGGAAGAGGTGAAACAATGGGAGAAAATGTGTGTTAGCCACTGGAAATTGGTGTGGGTGTGCAATAGATGATCACTTTCTTTAGGGATCACTTTTTTCCTCACTTCTGTGATATTACTGTGTCACATATGACATGGTGTTGTTCTGTGGATACTTTTTGCTGTTAACTGATTTTACAAATTTTATTTTTAGAATTAATTCAGATCACTTCACATGGAGCTTCCAGCTCTGGCAGTGAGGTGGTGCAGAAGTGTGTGTGCAGGCAACACACAAATCATCAAAATTTGGCACATCTCAGAGGAGAAGCTGGAGGTTTTCAGACAATTGAGGACTTTGGCAGGGAAGAGAGCTCTGGTTCTTCTTGGCAAGGTGTTCCTGCTGTGGAATACCTCAATAATATTGCCTCTTTAAAATGTTTTGTGTCTGCTGGAATCCTCCAGGTGAGTGATGCTGTAACTTGAAATTGTATTTCTATGAGTGTCTGCAACTCCTCAGCCTCTGGGGAACCACACCACACCCACCAAAGAGCATTTTTATTTAAATCATAAAATTTTATTAACTATGCAGGGCAAAGCTGCCAGGGTATATTTACCTGATTTTTTTAACCAGTTTTACCTGTGTCAGGTGAATGGTTGGGAAAATGCTGCTGGGAACCAGCAGGAGAAAGAGGGGAAAGGGACAGGGAAACCTGTCCTGGTATGAAATAAATTATTTGACATTGAGCAGCTCAGAACTGGAACATGCTCTGGGAGAGAGAAGGGGGTGATAAATTGACATCTGAGTGTCCTTGAATTCCCACAGTGTGGCTGGTCATCTTCCTGGAGGGAAGGGAGGGAATGCCTCAGAATGCAGCGCAGAAAAGTCTCCTAAATAAAGAAAAGTTTGGTAAATAAATAGCAGAACTATCTGTATTTTTGATAATATAATATTTCTGCAT
>VXBI01008324.1:227633-240969 GCA_013397375.1 Toxostoma redivivum | reverse complement strand
AAAGGTAATTAAAATTAATTTTTGCCATGATTGGCTGCAAAATGGAAGATACTTTTGCCTTCAAGCAGCTTTTTAGTGTCATGCTCCTTGCTTTATTATGGGGTCCTGACAATAATCTTTGTTAACAACTCAAAATTGCCGCTGCAAATTTTGATTATTGTGATTTGTATCACACAAGCCATGTATGTTTTTATTCAAACACGAGAGGGATTTTTTCCTCCATATTCTTCCTTGAGGAAAATGATGAAATATATTTTATAAGGGGCAGCTTTTCTTCCTAAGGATTTTGAGTGCTCCAATGAGCACCTGAAAATGAAGAATATTCTGTGCACTTGAGTTGAGTGGAATTCATTCCCTTGCCATTGACCACCAAAAACTCAGGCATTTGTCAGCCCTGAAATTTGTTTGCAGAGGATGGATGTTGTGAATACAGCATCAGGCTATTCCAAGTGCTTACAAACAATTTCACCTTGTGTTTCTTATTGTGTTGCAGGAGAAAATAGACTGAAATCCATATCCACTGGTTTGGGCTCAGGCATTTAAAATTATATCCTGTATCACTTCAGCCTGAAAAGTTTATATATACAGCCAAAGAGATAATGCAGAAGGTCAGGGCAGGAGAAAGCAGCAACAGAAAAACAGAAAATATCTATTAATATTTAAAATTCCTCGTTTTTTTTTTCCTAGTATTCTATCAGAACCCAAATACAGCAAGACAAATGTTTATCCCAAAGCAAAATATTCCAATTGAAATATTTCACAATACATTTACTTTCTCATATGTGAGTGCACATGTGTATTCTGTACTTTAAGATTCCACTAGTAGTGTTTGTTAAGACTTTTTGAGGTTGTTTGTTTGTTTGTTTGTTTGTTTTCTGTTAGTTTTTTTTTTTTTTTGGCCACAGTTGTTGTTAGCAGTTTTGCAGGATTAACACAAAGTGTAGCACAATTGTTGACTGTGCAGGAGGCAAAATGCTGTACACAAAAGTGATAAAACCTGGAATTAGCTTGGGGTGTCATGGATTGTGTCCTGAGCAACTTCCTGTGGTATACTGTAAAGGGTTGGGTGCATCACCTAATTAGTGGCCTGTCTTTATTTTTTTTCCCCTTTACTCAGAGTCGGGATTAAAACACAAAGGAGAAGAATTTCTCGTTTGGACCTGTTGTTTAATAAATTTTATTTATAGTAAAGAGAGTTCTGCAACACTTCTGGCTACCAGCTAAAAGTGAGCAAAATGGAGCTGAATTGAGCTAATTACAAGGTGTTTAAAAGCTAAACAGTTCAATAGAGAATTAACATTTTGACCCAATAACCAAACTCCTGTGACCCTCAGTGCAGCACTGACTGTCCAACCAAAAACTACAACCAACAACTAAAATCATGAAAGAAGAAGGAAGAAGAGGGAACAAAAAGGAGAAAGAGGCAACACCCAAAATCCTCCATTTGTCACATACTCATTGCTATATTCTAAAACCCCAAATTCCCAACCCTTCCCCATGTGAACTCACACACTTCTATTTAACTCCACACCCGTGATTTTAACTCCATCACCCAAATTTGGAACCTTCTCCAAGGGCTCATGCCAAAAGCAGTGTTCTGCAGGGGGTCAGTGCCAGAAAGCACAGAAACCCCAAAACTCCCAGGCTTATGGGTTCCAGCAGTAGACAAAATTGCAAAGGGCAAAATGTCTGGGGAAAATGTGATTTCAGAAGAGATTGTTAATAACGTTTATGCGCGCAAGCGGATCGTTGCGTTATCCTTGTGCAGAATCGTGGTGTGCCAGGAAGAGGAAGCCTCATGGGGCTGGTCAAGGCCAAGAAGGATCTGACAGGGAACCATTGGAAGAGGAAATGTCTGTTTTTTCCCTTTCTGGAGGTTTCCCTGTCCCCGCTGTGCTCCTCTTGGGATGCTGTTCCTCACGGGCATCGCATGGTGCTGGTGCCCTGTGCCCCATTCAGATCTTGTCCCACAGGAACCTCAGCAGCTGCCTAACTAATGATTATTCCCCAGGAAATAAGGATTTTGTGCCAGCACAGCAGCTTGGATGGCCTGAGTTCCTGAGTTTTCAAGGTTTCCATGGCAGGTGCTCCGTGCCCCGCCGGTGTCCCCGTGAAGTTGTGTAAAACTCTACTTTTATTAACATTTATTATTTCTGCTGGTGCCTCGCAGGCTGGGTGAACACATTAATGATCTCTGCACATGGGAGGCCCCAGGCTGCTGCTCTTAACAGTTATTTCCATTACGGTTTTCAGCTGTGCACCCTCAGAATTCACCAGAAGCACTGCTTTTCACAACTTCTGTGTTACTAAAAGAAAAAAAAAAAAAAAAAGCTGAAATCCTGCAATGCTCTAAATTGTCAAGACACTGCAATTATCTGAGCAATGACCAATAATAATAATATCACCTTTCCAGTCCTTTTACTGTTGGGTGTCATGAGAATAAATAGTGATCATGTTGGTTTTGGAGGAGAAAGCAAACAAGGGAAATCATGTTTAAAATGAGATACTACAATTATCCTCCTTTTTCTCTTTCAATTTTCTTTGCACAGGCGTTGGGAGATATTTTTAAAGTCATCTTTTAACTACTATTATTTTGGTCCATTTCATAATACATTTTGAAGCTCAAATCTCATCATTTTATTCTTTCTATTCTGTCATTTCTTTGAAGCTATGTAGTATAAATTACAGACTAATGTGAAATGAACTAATAAATTGGTACATAATAGGCAATTTCTTTGTATCTTCTGAAGTATTTCACCCACACTAATAAATACATTATACTGAATATTTGTAAGTGGCTTTTGAAGAATGCAAATTGAGAAATCTATACTTCTGGAGAAATTTAAACTCCTGTCATTCAGCACTCTGAGAAGACACAGGAGTTTGGGCCTGGATAATTTTATTTGTTTTGCATTTGTTTTCCATTTGTATTCCTGATGATAAAAACAGAGTTACCTGTAGGCATGGAAGTCATTTGGGGAAAGAAACTCCAGCTAAGCACCACAGAAAATAATCTCTTTATGATGACCTTGTCTCAGTGCCAGTACAAAACTTTCTTCACAGCTGAATGCTCCAGCCCTGGGGATTATTAATGATGGAAAGTAATAGCTTTTAAACTTCTAGTCACCTGAGCTGTGTGTCACATACATTTATTCCCGTCGGAATTCTGAAAATGCATTTATGCAGTATCTTTGGGGATGTTTTCAGAGCAGCAATATCACCTTGGTGATGAATTTGCGTGAATTTCGGGCTCATTGCAGTCAGACACTGATGAATTTCCTCCAGGGAGCCCAGGAGCTCAGAGCTGCACATGGCAGTCTAGAAAACACTGGTCACTCTCTGGTGTGTGGGTGCTCAGTGCATCCAGTAAAATACTCTCTGGAAATGCTCAGGGAAACAAATCAGCACAATATCTACAAGAATTTCTCATTTCTTTCTGTTCAGATAAAAACAATCACTTGGATAATGAGGGAAAAACCCCCATAGGCTTATAGGCTTAAAAAATAAGGCATATCCTTTGTGAAACTTCAGTCCATTCCTTTCCTCCTGCACATCTGTTCCTCACTGAGCACTGCCCTGTGCCCTGGCCAGCCCAGGTTTGAGACATCAAGCCCTGAAGATGCCAGGTGCAATTTCCTTTGAAAGGCTCTGCATCACCTTACTCTGCATGCAGGAAGTCAGTAATAATTTTATGCAAGTCTCTGATACGTTTTGGAATCTAATGCTCATTATTAATGCCAGACCCCGTGGAAAACTGAAGCAGAGAAGCAGAATGGTTTGGGTTGGGAAAACCACTTAAAAATCATCTCATTCCCACCCCTGCCATGGCAGGGACACCTTCCATTGTCCCAGGATGCTCCAGCCCCAAAATCCAACCTGGCCTTGGGCATTCCAGGGATCCAGGGGCAGCCACAGCTGCTCTGGGCACCCTGTGCCAGCCCTGCCCACCCTGCCAGGAAACAATTCCTGCCCAAAATCCCATCTAGATCCATGTTCTTTCAGCCTTCAGCTGCAGTTTGGGTGAGCCTGAGGTGGACTGTACAGCCAAGAGGCTGCAGTGCGAGGTAGCTACGTGATGTTAAATGAGAACTGCTTCATGTATTCAGTCTTTTAGGAAAGGAAATTATCTACTTTCACTTGACTTCTTCTGTTCTTTTTAGCTATTTTTGAAATTTATCAAGACAGTGGGTTTTTTTTAATCTCTATCTGGAAGTTGGTGATTAGTCACAGATGAGCAATTGGCATGGAAAAAATAAATATCCCAAAATTTATGTGCATTAGCAAGTAGGGAATACAATAATGCAAAGAAGTGTACTATATAATTGTATGTAAAGATTTTAGTGAAGCATTTAATGTAATGGCTTCACTCTAAAGTTTGCCCTGGAATGTATAACTCAGGTCAGTTTGGGAAAGCATGAAGGGAAAATTACCAGATCATAAAAAAGTGCCATGATAAACAGTAATGTGCTAGGGTATTGGAAGGTTGCTGTTGGGAAATCAAAAGGATTAACACCCACTGTCAAACACTCAACAGCATGAGCTGTGTTCCTTTACAAGCTTCTAGGAAATTGTGTTTTTTTCTATCTTTATACATCAAATATTTCTGTGATAAAGAGCACTGAAAGCCCTCCCACTGTCTGGAGGGTGCTGCCCAAACAAGGTAAACCTTTGGGCTTATCAGCAATTTATCAATAAACCTGGCTCCACGCGGTTTTTCTTTCTCAAGCTACTTCTGTCTGTCAAGAACCAGATTTTGACAGCAATTAGCACAGTGCCATCACTGAAGACTACCCTCTCCTTTGTAATATGGAAATCTTGTCTTTGGCTCTGACAATAAAGCTAAAAATAATTATCTGCTTCCAACAAAGCCCATCTCGTGGGATTACATGTGAAAACAGAGCAGGTACACTCTGCTGGTTCCTCCGTGAGTAAAACAAGAAGTCACCACAGTTGGCAAGTGACAATTTTTTGAAAGTTTTAAAATGTCCCCACGGCTGCTTCTGTCTGAAAGGGCTGATTATTCACTGCTGCAGATTTCATAATTTTTCTCAGGCTGAGACAGTTTAATTTTATCTGTTGGGAAAAGTGATGGAAAGAAAAACAACCCACCTACTGGAACCAGCAGAGGTACTCAGAGGATGATGGAACATAAAACAGCACAGTATATATGGTCAGGTGGTTTAATGATACAGTTTTGTTATTTCGTGATAATTAGTGTCACTTGCATGAAAGCTCATACCTAAAATATATTGATTTACTCAGAAATTATCTGCTCCAGTGGTACCCTTAGGGACAGCTGTGAGTAATAACAAAGGGAGGAGATGTTGGATATTCAGACAGCTGGACAGACAGGTGATTTACATGAGTGCAAGATATAGAGGTACAGTACTTCCAATAAAGAAGAAATTTAAAAAAAAACAAACCAAAAAAAACCTTAAAAATGTAATGAATAATTTCTCATGCTGTGTGAGTGACATGGAAACTCTCTCCCCTCTGCACTCATTCTGCTGCTTGTGAATCATTCCCTCTATGATTCAATGCTCTCTTTCCATCTCAGATTTCTTAACATAACCAGTTTTGTTAATCTCCATTTTTTTTTATTCTGCTCTCACTGCCAGAGGTGTCTGCACACCCAAGAGTAATTTTAGTGAATTAGGGTTATTTCTCATTTTCTGAGGAGCTGTCAGCACCCCCCCTTGGATTTGTTGTCTTCAAGTTGAAGAAAACAATGACAGGCAGCAGTGTTTTTATTTTTGTGCTACAACAGGGTGAGGGAAGAGCTGTACACCAAATTCTGTGCTGACCTGGTGGTGAAACCATGAGCAGTGGAAAAAAAAAATTAATTTTGAGCAGCTGGGTGAGGGGCAGAGGGGATGGTTCACTGTCATCGACGGCAAAGATTATTTGTAGGAGAGGAGTGCTGATGGAACGTCCAGTTCATCATCACCATGAGATGAAAAGGGCTTCAGAGAAAGGCTCACAAATTTTGCAGCATTGCTATTGACAAACATTGCTGGAGTTCTGCAGGGGGTTTGATAGGCACAGGTTTTCACCTGGGAAGTAGAACTGTGGGCAAACACCCACGAGATCTTTCACCTCCTCCAGTCCTCCTCTGCGCCTGAAAAAAAGTGATGCCATTTGTTATGATGAGCCCCAGCAGGAAAAACCCATCCTTCCCACCCTTGAAAGACACCAAACTGAAGTAAATTCAGTGTGTAATTACAATTGTTTTGTGCATGCAGGACCCCATTCTCTTATTGCTCTGGTTAAATACACACTGGCATTTTTGTGTCTTGTCCAGAATGCAGGGGGGGAAAAAAAATGCTGAAAGTTCCTCCCTTTGATACTGGAAAATAAAAAGCATGTGAAAGAGAATAAAAATATGTAAATTATATGTAAACTAAGGAAATAAATGAACTGGAGAGCAAATTTTTTAACTTCTCTTAGACTTCTTGATCATCTCTATATCAACTTAGTGTAAAACCCTATATCTAATGAACCCTTATAATTGCTGTCATATCCATATAATTACTACTGTTCAAAATCCCACTCCATTGGAATTCCAGCATTCCCCTCATTCCCTTTATTCCTCTTGCCTATGGTTCTAAATTGCATGCTTATCTCCCAGAAAGGTTTTAAAAGCATAATATATTCATGTAAAGAGAGATCATAGTGACAATTGAAAGGATCCCTTGAAGTGCATCTCTTCTAGTAGTCTTGTTCAAGATGTGCTACATTATTTCTTTGTCAAAGAGTGAGAAATGCATGGTGTGCCCTCTGAGCTCCTTGTCTTTAGGGACTGGGGAGTATAAAGCAGAGTGAACTCTGATACCACAAGGATTTCAAGATAAACATATTTAGCAATTATCCTCAGCGTTATGTGGGAAAGATCAAGCGAAACTAATCAATTTTTCCAAGTCAGAGATTCAATCTCACTAACACAAAAAAAAAGAAAACAAGCAGAAGCCTGCCTTTATCCTGCCCAGTACCATCCACATGGCCATTTTCCATCTAGATGTTCTTGTCAGGAAAAGGGAAATATCAGAATGTTTCCCATGTCAGCAGAACATCAAAGCTGTGCAGTCAAAGCCAGCCCAGGTGACCCTGATGTAAAACTGGCCCGAGTCAAAGCATCAAAATCCATCAACACTTTGAAAACTTTGGAAGGAGTTTTCCATTTTTTTTTTCTTCCGTATTTCCCCCACTTCCCACAGCATCTCAGCCACAGCATCACCTCTCTTCTGAGCCTGCAGAGGTTCCTGCAGCTGACACCTCCAGAACTGCACGGGTCCAGCAGGGCTGTGTCAGGACCCTGCATTATACATGAAGGTTTTCACCCACCATGGAGAAACAATTTTCTCCCAAACTCATCCTTTTGAGGGCTCTCAGGGCATGAAGGAGGACAGAGGTGGTGAATTTAGATGTTGGTGTGGATGTTTTTGAAAGAAAGTCTTGCAAAGAACAAACACAGTTTGTTGTTTTGCAGGGATAACCTTGAGCTGCTCTGTTCTTTGTTTTTTTTTTGTTTTTTTTTTTTTAAACAGCCTGTTTGAAAAAAGATTTATGGTCTCACTGCTTATGGTAGCTATATGTGAGCAATATTATGTGTGTAAAGTGCATTTAAGCTACATATTTTTAAAAAATTCCGTTATTTAGGAAAAGTCTGAAAGTGAGAATATATTGTTTAAAGCAGGCATGTTGAGCCATCAATTAAACCTTTGCCTGCCTTTGCCTGCCTAACACTTTTTTATAAAATGATTTTATGGTTGTGAATCAGGGGTGACACGTATCTATCAGTCCCAACTGTTTGCAAGTTTAGAATGCACAGATCTCACAGACAACTGCATTGCTCTCTGTTTTGACTGGCCTTTTGACTTCACAGCTTATTCACTCCCTTTCCTTGGTGATGAAACTTGATTTTGTGTTCATTTTTCTTCTTTTTTTTTTTTTTTAAACACTCAATTTCATACTGAATTGCATGTGTTTGGAATGGCCTGGCTCATCTTTCATATTAGCTAAGCCATATTTTAAACCCCACTGAATTAAAGGTCTCCTACACATTAATTTGATGGCTTGAGGTTTTGAGGGAGCAGCTGCCCATCGCTGCGCTCCCTGAATCGATGCTGTTCCAAAGGAGCCACTGATTTAATTTCTGCTTTTAATCCCGTGGTGCTCGTTCAGTCTGGCCGCTGTGGAGAAGGTCAGGGGAGGTAAAGTTGTCTCTGAAGCTGCAGCAGCTCTGAGAAAACCTGGGCCACTCTAATTACTGCCAGTCCAGGCTCAGCATCACAGCATCCTGCCTTGTGCTTCAGAGTGCACCTGGGGAAAATGAAACACCACTTTCTGTGCCATGCACTCGCAGGGATGGAGTGGAAGTCACCTGGGATGCAGCTGGATTTGCCTTTGAATGAAATCCTCTGAAGTGAAGCAGCTTAGCTGCCTTTGGTTGGTAATTTCACCTGCTGCACGAATTCAATCACCAAACCTGGCCACATCCATGACATTTTCCTTGCCAAACCGAGCCCTTGGCAGAGCAAAGGAGCTCTGTGCCCTGTGTGGGTGGAGTTCCCGCTTTCTTCTCAGAGTGGCCTCTGTGTTCTGCCCAAACCCCAGCCCAGCAGCTGATAAATTACTCAATTTTTGGTTATATCCACTAATCTCCACACCTGGAACTTCTCATGCCCACGTGGTCCAACCAGCTTGGGTGCTGAGAAAATTTTCCTAAAGATCAGCCTACAGTTTAGTTTCCTTCATAGATCCCTGTTTTTTTGAGTGTCCCATGCCTTCACAAACTGTCCATTTTATAACAGTTGAGTTTCTGGCCCTGCCTCCCCTTGAATTTATTTCTATATTTGTGAAACTGCGACTGTGCATGAAAATGTTAAGCAAATGGTGCTAGACATTTTCTACACTTTGAAGGGAAATATTTCCATCCAGGCATGTGGGAATTCCTCAATATTTAATTTAAAACAAAAAAAAAAAAAAAGTGTATAGTATTTGAAATAATGAAGATTAACACATGCTGACAGTTTCTGTGTTAAGCTTCTCCTCTGAGTAGGTTTGCTCCTTGTGACTCCAGAACAATAAATTGTGTAAAGATGGTAAGTAGTCAAAAATAAAATATACACTCCATTATTATTTAGGTAGAGTTTGAATTTACTGAAACAGAGTTGCACTTGGTTATATTAAAAACATATCTGAAACAAGGGGAAATGTGTTAATGTTGAACATATACTTTCTTCAAAAGAACCTTCAATATTTTTAGATGAAATATCCATAATCAGACACTTCTGAAAATGCTTGTGATTAAGAATTATGATTAGAAGCAGAAAATAATAATCAGAATTTACTCCCCCCTCCTCAGTTTCTATTAATGATGATGTAGGACTTGACCTACAGGAATAAACCTTAAGGAGACCCTTGAGTTTTCATCATGTACAGGATATTTCTTTCTTTTCTTTTTTAAAAATAATGTTTTATGACATGCATTTCACATATCTTATAAAGAACAAAATACTGCCTCAATTAGAGAGATACTCGAGCTGCAAAAAGATTTAAGTGTTCAGCATTCATTGTCTTCCTTCAGACTGTGAGGATAAGGCATAACCTCTCTCCTGATGGTAACTGTTTGCTGCATTTATCACATTAATTTTCCCCTCCCTCTCAAAATATGGCTGAAGAAGGATGGAAGAATAGGAATGACTTCAGCAAGAGGGATTGAGCAAGCCTTATCCTCAAATATTACATAGCATCCCACAAAATTGTAATCCTCTGCATTAATAGTGTTGGCTGGCTGCATAATATTTGACTAGAAAATGCTACACTTTATGAATTTAAAACTGCATCACTGAAAGTGAAAGGAAGATCTGAATTAGATGCACATTTATTTTTTTTATTAGTGCATTTGCGTGATGCATCCATTCTAGGCAATATTCTCAGCAAAATATGGTCATAGACCCACAGAATGGTTTGGATTGAAAGGGAACTTCAAGATTGTCTCATCCCCCTGCCATGGCAGGGACACCTTCCACTGTCCCAGGCTGCTCCAAGCCCCAGTGTCCAACCTGGCCCTGGACACTTGGACAGGGATCCAGGGGCAGCCACAACTTCAGGGAACAATTCCTTCCTAATACCTAATCCAAATCTACTCACCTTCATCTCAAAGCAAATTCCCCCTTGTCCAATCCCTGCATGTCCTTGTAAGAAATCTCTTTCCATAACCCCTTTAGGAACAGGAAAGCTGCTCTGAGGTGATATCCAATATTTCCGCTTCCTTACTTCCAATTTAATTTGGATTAAGATCAACAAACACCTTTCAGGGACCACAATATATTAAAATCCTGCAGTACATACTGACTTTGAGGTGCAAGCTGATGGAATCAGGAAAACAAAGGGGAATGAAACAAATCACTGTACCCAGAAGTGAGCACAGAGCTGATGGCACTGCCGAGGAAAAAAAAAACTGTATGTCTCTAGGGGTGTCCTAGATCTGGCTGAAAGTCCTGACCTAAACAATGTACAAGTACAGAAAGGCTGAATATTGTTGTCTTCGAGTTTGGTGGTGAAGTCCAAGCAGGAGGGACGCCCAGAGATGTGCAAAACACACATTTGGCTGAATTTCAGAATCAGATGGGCTTCAGATGAGGAATTGCTCTCTTCACCCAGGTAATTGTGTCAGAGCAAGGCAGGTGCAGTGCAGTGCAGGAATGATCCTTGTCCTTGGTGGAAGAGATGCTGCTCACAGCCTCAGTGACCCATTCTGCAGTGCCATTGTGGCTTTCCTTTGGGTGTCCCCAGGAAAGAAGGGGCAGATTTCCCTCTGCCCTGTGCCATGGCTATCCAGGAGGGTTGGGATGGGGGTGGTGAGGGTGCCCCCATCCCCCCTGCACGTCCTGTGCCACATCTTGTGGTGGCCACTACAAGGATGTGCCAGAATTGGAAAAGGCACCATCAAAGCTGCAGGCACAAGGGAGGAAAAACCCCTGCAAAGTTTTTGTGCCTCGGTTGCTACCTTCCCTGAGAACAGCTTGTGGCACATCCTCTCTGGCTTGCAAATAAATCTGAAGCTTTTCTTCCTGTCTCATTTTTCTCACCTTTTATCTAGCGCCTGTTTTTCAAGTATTCACATGGCAAAACCAAACAGGGTTTTCTAGGTAAATAAGCTAACACAGAAGGTATTAGCAAGCACTGATTTTTTTATTGTGCTGAGAATTAACTCTTTGGTCTTTGTTTCATTGTCAGCTTCGAGGAATAATTATCATCTGGACAAAGAAGGAGTGCCACTGTAAAGAGCAGCACAGCTGAGATCTCTTGTCTCATTTGCAATTATGCCTGGAGCTAACAGGATCACATAGCAGGCTGAGATCCTGCATAATTAGTTAAGAGACTTCAATGTAATAGGAACAGAAAAAAGGTCATGGTGAAGAGGCAGGCAGAGATGCCAGTCATGCAGCTGTGCCTGCTGCTGCATTTTGCAGTCCTAGGCAAACCTGAGCACTTTTCCATGATAAAACCCACCACACCTGCACACACCTGTGTGGGCTGTGCTGCGCTGAGCAGGGCAGGGAAGAGGTGCCTCTTACAGCTTTGCTCCTCCTGCTTCTGCAAATACACCTCAAATTCCAGCCTGCACATTCAGACACTGCTTTCCCTTCCTTCTTCTCTCACCTGCCCTCACCACTTAACTCCAACTTAATAAAGACTGTGGATTAGTATTCATGGGAATGATCTTTCCTGTTCTCAAAGTAGCTAATTCTCCTGCATGCAATCACGTTGCTTCAAGAGGAAAACAGATAAAGAAGAGGCCCCTGTGAAGTAGTTAACATGTGCATTAAGGCAACATTGACATTTGAAATAACTTTAGCCAGAATTGTGTCATATGAATGAGTCTTTCAAGCAGGTCTGCTATAAAATTAATTTAAGGTAATTTAGGTAGGAGTAACTCTACTGCTCAGAGCCAGACCACACTTTTTAAGGACTGGGAGACCTGGAGAGTCACAGGACTGCTGGGGGATTAACTTCAGGTGAAGATCTACCCTCATTCCCCTCCCATCCCTCCACATTGAATATCCAGTCCAAATAAATTGGATAGAAAAGCAATAAAGCCAAATTCTGTGCTGCACAGGGCTGGGACAGCCCTTTGGAATGGGAGGTGCTGACTCTGCCCATGCTGTTTTTGGCAGTGGTGCTCACAGAGGTTGGGATAGCTGCGTGCAGGGGCCAGCCCAGTCCTGCCTCCTTTGGTTTCTGTGTGCTCTGGAACACGGAGGGGATGCCAAGCCAGCACCATGGAGAGGCTCAGAGATTCTGAGGCACACCTTCAGCGTGACTCTTACCAGCATTATTATCTGCTGCTAAAATCTCTGCTCTGGTGGGAGCTGAGTTCCTTCTGGGCAGCCAGGGAAAGGCTCCTGGAGTCCCAGCTTTCCTTCCCAACTGCTGAAATGCAAGCACAAGGATCTGTGTGAGGTCCTCTGGGAGCTGGGCTGGTACAATCAATATTTTTACTGCAGAGCTGGAGGAAAGGCCCCTGTGGGAGATGATAAAAGGGAAAAGGGAAGGTTACCAAAGTGCCTCTCCCCAGCACAGCCTGATGTTCCCTGGTTTGAAGTCTGTTACACTGGCCAGGGAGAGCCAGTCCAGACTGTCTTGAGACAGTGAAGGAATGCTAATGAGCCTTTGCCTGTTCTATCAAAACACTCCTTTGCTGCAGCTCAGGAGATGATCTGGGCTGCAAAACTGTCAACACATTCAGCTGATTCACTGTGGCATTAGAATACAACCAAAAGGATCATCCCTATGTAGAGAGGGCTCACAATAAAGGAAAAAAAAGGCAGCTCTGAGAGGGTCCTCAGTAATTTACCAACAAATTGTGCCAATAGAGATTTTCACAAGACAGTGCAAGATGATTTCAGCATCACTTGTGGAAGATATCAGGTGAGAACCAGGGAGTGTTCCTTCGAGCCCTGGTGATACAGAGCTGTTGGGTGGGTGCCTGTAAGGAGCACATCACGCCAGAAATCACACCAGCACTCACACTGGAACATCAAGGACACGTTTCACTCTCCTTAACCTAAACAAGGCCCTTAGTTCTGTGAAGTGGTTGTTTGACATGAAGGTGTTTTGCTCCCCTGACTATTTTCTGGTAGCACCAAGGGCAGCCCTAGGATGGGGATGCTAGACCAGTACCCTACATCTCATTGTGGAGTTTTACCACTCCAATTTCTGACTTCAGGGGAATATTCATCCATTCAGGCAGCCCAGAAATGTATGACAGACATGGATCTGTATAGAAAGTAACCCACTGGAGAAGAAATCAACCACAAATGCCTTTTTT
>VXBI01008324.1:209679-224570 GCA_013397375.1 Toxostoma redivivum | reverse complement strand
AAGGCTGCTCCTTTCCATCCATAGAGGGGCTCATCAATTCTTCCTTCAGCCTGTGGCACATCCCTGCCGCCTGTCCCCACCTTGTGGCACACCCCTAGTACAATGTCCCCTGTCCCTGCCCTCCGTGCAAGCTCTTTGTCATCTCCTCACCCATCTCAGCAGAGCTCCATGAACTCCAGCTGGTCTTTGGTTAGAAGTGAACCCTCTCCTTGTGTCCCCTGCCTGTCCTTCCTAAAGAGCCTGTGACTGAGGCTCCCCTTCCCCAGAAACTTCAGAAAGGTAAATCCACCCCAGCAAGCCCACAGTGTGTCAGACCATAGCACCCATTGTCTGGCACTTTCACCAGAAAATAGCATGCATCACTTTTTAGGGGCCCTTTGATCTTGCCTCAATGCATCACATGCATTTTTTATGCAGTCTGTTGGTACTTGATTGCATTTATTGTGGCCAAAGCAGCACAACACATTTCTCCACAGCTCCTACAGACCTCTCGCAGCATCCCGGAAAACAAGCACATTCATTTAGTCTGCCTCTGATTTTCCAGTCTGATGCAAATGATCAGTGATCTTTCCTAGTGCATTTTGAGGGTTGATTTCCTCCATCTAGTGGGAAGTGTGCCTGCTGACCCATCATCTGATGTGTGACCTCGGATAACCACAGCCCAGCAGCTGGCAAAGCAGAGAAAGAAATATTGTTGTGTCAGAGAGACTGTGCTCTGGCCATCCTCCCCACCTCCTGTGCCCCACCTGTGTTTCACCAGGTGGATCGTGCTTCCTGTACACTCCCACACACATGGAGCCTAATTCCAGTTTTATATAAACTACATAAAATCCCAGTTATTCTTACTCACATACACCGGTAAAGTACATTTTACTGCACTCCTAGCAAGCCTAAATTGTGAGAACAAGATATGTTTCTATGTTCTCCCACTCAGAGGAATTTAAGAGTACATGTTTACAATGATATATGCATCACTGAATGTTAATTTGCAATAATTGCAATCGTAAATCTGCACAACAAAGTTTTGCGCAATTCTGCCTTTATTTTAGATTCTTAATCTCAAGCAGTGTTCTGCATTCTAAAGTTTATCTCTCTATTAAGAAAATTATGCAAATTATATAAAAAAAGAAAAGACTTTGGGATCAGTAAAATTATCTTTATTCAGTCCTATTTAAAAATTTTCTCCTAATTTGCCCTATTTGATTTCTAAGACTAAGAAGTGATCACAGGTCACTTAGTGATTACAGACTGACCTGCTATTAAATCTAAGGTATAAGTGTCATTGTGTTTATGACAGAAGTAACAGAGACCACTTATTTCATGATGATGCAGAGTGTGGATACTCACGTTAATCCCTTGAGCTCATCAGCAACAGATATGGAAGGATGGACATTGATTAAATAGTTGCTATTCTGAAGAGATTTACTAATTATTTTCTCTTGTTGTCTTCACTAGAATTCCTGGGGATATATGTTATGAAGAATATGGGGAAAACCCACTTACCATTTCTTCAGGAAAAATCCTGAAGTTTTGTGAAACACTTGCAATTTATAACCAAAATTCAGAAAAGCTTCAAGGTGCAGAAATTTATAACTGAGGTGCTAATATTCAGCCATCAGTCTCCAAAAGTACTCCTCCTCTTGTGTGCAGCATTGTATTCTTGTTTTTTGTGTCTGGTAGAGATATGTAATAGGGGGAAACTGCAATTTTATGACTTTTCTGCTGAATGACAACATGCTGTAGTGAATATTGAGTATTGAGACTCTGTTGTGGGCAGAGATTGTCACCAGTGAGTGCTTGTAGATGGTTTTTGTCTCTAAAAGATGATTTTTGGAGAAAAGACACAAGCTGAAACCATTATAGAACAAAAGGATGTGTATTTACGGGCTCATTCAAGGTGTAAACCACTGAACCTTCCTCTCTCTTCAGTAAACAGAACATTTTAATGTAATTTAATTATTTAAACTGTTTGGGAGAGAATGACTTTTCCATTTGCTACTTTAATCTTCTTCAGGAATTGAAATTATAGAGCTAACTAATACAAGACATTTTGGGGAGCAGGTTGCACAGCAAATTAAAAGGGAAAAGTCACAAGGGTGTGAGCAAACACCAGCCATGCTGCAGCATCTCACAGCAGGTCTGGGCTGCAGCCACTCCTTATCTTCTCAGAAATTAATTTACCTATGCAGGAGTGGAGGAGAGAGGATAAGGACTGATAAATACCCCAGGAAATTTGACTTACAGGGAATGAAATTGTCATTTTACATTTCTGGTGCTCATTCAGGGAGCAGCGGGATAGGGGAAGAAAAATATTTTTAGACTCGTTCAAACCTACAAAGTTTTTGGTTTTTTTTTTAATCTGTAAGAACAAAGGGAGCACATTGAGGGGAGCACAGCACCAACTGCTGATTTTGCCAGGAACAAATTTACCTACCACAAAAACCCCGTGGATGAATCCAGGAAAACGCCACATCACATCTCTGCTCCACATTTTCCGCCAGCGAGACTGGTTGCGTCTCCTTCAAGGTGTTGCAACACAACAGCTTCAAGAAAACCACCTCATTTTTCAAAAGTTTTATTGTTAAGTTTGAAGACTAGACAAGGTCGTACTGGTTTTACATCGCTCTACATGATTTAGGTATATACAAAACCATTTGAATATCACACAGCTCGAAAGGTTGCAAAGGTCGTTTGCGTCCGAGATAACTTCTGTACTTACTGACACATCAGAAGCCAGCACTGAATATTATAGTTCACATTGGTTGTATAGCAAAGATACACTCATTTAGTATCCTTAGTCTTCAAAACTGACACTTAATTTGTATGCAGCCATTCCAACAGAGAAAGTCAACCTCAGATCCAGAGCCAGCTGAGGCGACGGGTCCTTAACGCCGATAAAAAGGAGCCTCGTGCCAGTGCTTTATTTCTCAGGCTATAAACGTAGCACATTACCCAGCAACATAAAGGTGAAGCCTACCTACAAATACTTAACTGGTTCAGGGTGAAATTTAATAAGGAGAACACTTTTGGCCTTGTTCAATGTCATTGCTAACAATTAGTACAGAAGTCGAGGATCATTTCCCGGCTTTTCTCCGTCCCCCCTTAAAGGGATGTCTCCTGTCCTGCACTTCTGTTTCCTGGGGCTGGTTGCTTTCACTGGGAGAGAACAGTTGTGGTAATTTATAACTTGGCCCTTATGGCAATGGTATGCACCTAGACAACAAAATACAATCAAAGGGGGAAAAGCTTAATTCTATCCCCTAATCTGATTCCCACTTGCTTTGTTAAATAGGAAGGATTCCACTTAGGCCAAGAGCTATTTCAGACTGATGCTGTTGACACTGGGAGCAGAATTTGGTGCTGGGAATGGCATTCCAAGAAGACATCTTGGTTACTGAGGAATAAGGTCACTGGAAAAACTCCTAACATGCTGGTTGAAGTGGTAAGAAAATCAGATATATGATTTTTTAATTGTCCTGGAGTATTATCACAAGGTATGGAGCTATCCCAGCAGGCTGTGAAGCCTGATGGCAGCTGACACAGGACACAAGGGTGAAAATGCTCCACACAAAATTAATACCAAATTAAAATTACTGTGTTACATTACACTGAAACTCTATATGCAGATGGAGGGATTACAATTAATTTACTAAATCAAGGAATATTACTTCAAAAGCAAAACTGAAGTTGCAAAAGATGAATAACATGAACCCCCCCAACATTAAGAACACAAACTAAATATTTCAAAAGAACATTAACGCAAGTTTTTAAACTAAGAAGTCCAATTTTCTGAACTGGCCTTCTGTTTTTTTAGATACAGTCAGTTAGTGAAATATCTACATGCTATTCTTCATATCTGTAATTAACTTCAGGGTCAACTGCTCTCCCATAATAGGAAAATATATTTAAACCTCTTAAAGTATTGTGTGTGCTCACCCTAAGGAGATAAATGTTACTAGTTTTTTAATATTTTTTTTAACCTAAAGCCTAAATTGTGAAATATAGGCAATAGATAATGTGGGGATAGACTTGTCCTCCATTATTCAGATTTTTTTTTCTCATTAGAAGTACCACCAAAGTGATTGACTTTCTCTTTAAAATAGCTCCTTTTGCTTGAAGACCACTCCATATATACATCATTAAGGAATGCTGTTAACACAGTTACAGACAAGACAGTAACAGTCTAGTGGCTTTTGTTATGCAGCACAAAGTAAAAAATAAAGAACAAACTTAGCAGTGTTGCACAGGACCTCAACATTTCTTACACATACTTTTACCTTTACAGGACTCTTCTTTAGAAGTCTTTAAATGTCTAAGCCTTATAAAATAAATACTTGTATAAATACAGTTTAAGGATTAAGTCATTTTGTAGAGGCAGGGTGTTCTGTTTGCTAAAATGTGACAGTTTAAGTGACACTATCAGAAAACCGCCACCATTATATCCCCAATTCTTGTATGTAAAATTCCTGGCTGCTATTCTAGAGTCTTTCACAGTTCAATGGATAATATATATTTAGTCTGTGGTGGAGAATGTGTGATTGAATGCAGGTTTTTTCAAAATCCAAACCATTTTGTTTCCAAGGTAAACTTTGCCCTTTGCAGATTGTGGGCCAGCTAGCTGCTGGCCTGGGAAGCAGTGCCCAAGTTCATGCTTCAGAGTTTTGGTGAGAATGGAACAGTGACAGAAAGTATAAGTTCAGTGACATTTGCTAAAACATGCAGCTGCATCTCTCTCTCTCTCTCTCTCTCTCATTCCCTCTTTCTCTCCACGTCAGCATGGTATGAAATGAAAAGGTTGGCAGTAATCCCAAGTGCTGTTGTTTCAGGTTAACATAAAATGTCCCCTCACTCCCTGTCCCAGGGTCTTTTTTTAGACTGAGGTGCTGCTCTAACGTGGTCACAGAGCACTTGACTCCAAGGGAACTTGGATTGCTCTTCAAAGGTTGGTACTGGTGTCTCAATCAGAAGGGGAAACTGAGGCACGGGGCAGAATGTCCCCCTCACTACTCCACTTTTCCTCCTAAAAACTACTTTTTAAACTGGGGGTGCTGTCATGCTGTGTGTGAAGCCTCCTTTTGGCTCATTGCTGTGTGCCTGAAAAGATTTTTTAGGAGCAGAGGGTGACAAGGGCCAGGCTTTGGTGTGCTCCTAAGTCACCTCTTACCTCCTGGGGAGGAAAGCTGTGGCTTTGGGAAGAGCCTAAAGAGAGAGAGGGCTTCCTGGCGGTAAGGGATTTGTTCCTCCTGTGTGTCTTTTAGCACCTGGTTCCTTCACCCCGCATTTTCCTCCTCTCAGGAATTCAGAGTGTTTGTGAAAGCAGTAATGGGGTGGGCAGATCACAGTCTAGGGCTCTGTGCTCACCCCTGGAAAAATAATCCTGGAATGGGATTTGTGATGCACTGTGTGGGCACCCAAGGTGAGACACCACAGCTACCCTGGTGCCTCACCTTGGTCTCCGTGAAAAAGCGCAGAAACTTTGCAAATTCATAAACTTTGGCAAGTTCATTAACTTCATAATACACTGATTTGGTTACATATGGTGACATCTTCCAAGGAAAACAACACCAGCAGTGTGATGCTAAACAGAAAAGAGGGAGGCTGTGTCTACAGCATGCAAAATAGAGAAGGAAAATGGGGCAGTTAGGAAAACCCTCTAGGTGCTCGGACTCTGCTGTCTGGATGAAAGTGGTGAAAGGTAGCTCATAACATCACAGGTACTGTGCTTCACAGTACCACGGAGAATTTCCCAAAATATATGTCATAGGAACTGACAGTGTTTGATAGGCACAATTACTATAATGCAGTCATCCCCAAGTAAACTTATTGCTAAAAGCTGCAGTATCACTTTTTGCAAGTAAGATGACGGTATGATTTATGGAGAACTCGTCAGCCCAATGTTCCTGAAGCTTCAAATGAGCTTCATCACACTATTTCTCTTCTCTTGTAAAAAGGATGCTGCTGTTTCATGTTTTTTTTTTTTTATTTTTTTTTCTCTTTTCCCTCAACGCATTTCAACCGGTGGTGAACAACTCAAAGGAGAGCTAGGAGGAGAATTCCACAGCAGAAGGGACAACACCAACAAGATCTCAAGGGCAAAAAAAAAAAAAACAACTAAAAAAACCAAAAACCCAAAAAAACAACTCGGATAATTTTTAAAAGGGCAGGCTTAGACCTCCTGGCGAAAGACAGCTAGCGGCCTACCATAGAAATGAGCGAGCACTGGGTTCATGGAGAAGAAAAGCCCCAGCCAGCATCCTAGAGGCTGGTCGTAGAGCAGGAGCAGCAGCAGGGCTCAGTCCTCGGCTGCACAGCCCAGCAGCTCGGAGCGCAGGGTGATGCGGCCGTACCACGACCAGGGCAGGATGCGCACGTGCCGCGCCACGATGGGCGGCTCGATGACGTTCTTGCGGTGCGTGTCGTTGTCGAAGTTCCCCTGGAACACCTGTGGGGGAAGCAAATGGAAGAGGGTTTTAGTGGGGGTTCCACCCTGGAAGTTTTTTTATGGCTTGTGGTGAAATTCCGGCGGGCGAATTCGTGAGGGATTTTTATTGCAACTTTTTATCGCAACTTGTAACACTGTTTAAACTTAGGGTTTAGAGTGGCAAAGAGAAGGTTTGGATTCGGTTTTTAGGATGGAATCCTTCTTCATGAGGCTGGGCAGGGTTGGCACAGGGTGCCCAGAGCAGCTGTGGCTGCCCCTGGATCCCTGGTAGTGCCCAATGCCAGGTTGGAGTTTGGGGCTGGGATCACCTGTGACAGTGGAAGGTGACCCTGCCCATGGCACTGTCAGGACTTAAAGGTCCCTTCCAACCCAAATCTGTCATTCCTGCCTCTGCTAAGACCTTGTGAACCATTCACACTCAGCCCTGGTGCAGGTAGAGCTTTCTACTCAAAGCTTCACCCACTGTTCTGCCAGGGCCACCAAGCTCTGAAAGTTACACAAAAAACCATTAACATTTAAAAAATTAAACGTCTTTTTACTTGGCATTTGTACCATCTCAAATTAATCCCAGGAGATCCTGTTACTGCTTCAGAGAAAATAACATTAATAATTAAAGTTAGGAATTTTTATTGTGTCACTTATGAATGTAGCTGGGATGCAACTTTATAAACCCTTGTAAAATTGGTGATTATCAAGGATATTATCTTGTCATGTCAGACAAAAGTCTGCAGATGAATTAAGGCCATCTGGCTGTGAAGAAAGTAAAGCATGCTAGCACAGTACAGTGCATGTTATGATCTTATTTCCACCTGTATTGGTTATCCCCCACAAAAGTGAGTTATAAAACTCTATCTACAATAAATCAATGCCAGATTTTCCCCCTGCCAGCCACTATTTAAATTCAAAGGCCACAGCACCAATTTTTGGCAAAATGATCAGATTATCCCCTTGGGTTATTTTCAGTTTTTATGGGAAATGTTCATTCTCTTAAAATGTCAGCCAATTCACTTCTCATTTGTAAAAACTGAACCTGATGGCTTTTCCACTTGAAATGAATGACTATCGTTTGCATCATGCAGAGACGAATATGGACCTCCTGGAAAAGTGCTTGTATGGCTGAATTAATGCAGAATTACAGGTTTCCTAGAAGTTCTTTGGAAAACATCAGAGTTTGAAGTCTAAAGTGGCTGATCTAACATTTTAGCCCTGACTCTGGTTCCTCTGTGACATGTTCACAAAGCTGTTTGGTCTCCATGCTGAACCTCTTTGGATTTTGGAAGCTCCTCTTCAGTGCTGTCCTTTCAGGACATCAGACAAAAATCTGTCCCCCTTGCCAGGTGATGCTCTTTTACAGGTGATGAATTCCCCTTCTTGCCTGCCGTCACAGAGGTGGGAGCATGAAAGCATGTGGGAGTTCTGATGGATGGATAAAGCAGCAGAGAAAATGACCACAGAAACATCGGTTTTGTGAGTCTCAGGAAAAAAAAAATCAAACTAAAATTATTTAGCACAGGGAAAATTGTTTGCTGGCCAAGTACAATACTGATACATAAATCAGCAGGAGCTTGGGCTAACAAGGTTTGGACCTCAAGTCCAGTTTCATTTGTAGCAAAAAACAACAAGCACTAAGTTAATGATTGAAATTGGCACCTCCCAAAACCCAAAATGCAGCTATTAAAGCTTTAAAGTGGGTTGTTTTTTTGTTTGTTTGTTTTTTTAAATTTGATTTTATTTTTTTCACATGCATGTGAAATACCTCTTGATATTTTTTGCCTGTCTAGACAAAGGAACCTTTCTACAGCCCCAGTGTTCATATCTTCATACAGATATGAAAGATAAACAAAATTATGTGATGCAAAACCAGCAACAAATATAGCTGAAGGAGGGAGGATTATGTCATTTATTTACAGCAGGAAAACAAGAATTAAGTTTTATTTTTAACTCATGCATAATTTCATTATCACTTGAAGTCTAGCTTATCTGTCTCAGAGGTTATTTTATGCAAATACAACATACACCTTTCCTCAAAATTCAAGATCTAGTTTCAAGAAATTAACTAAATGTTCTAGATCAGAAGAAGGATTTTAGGGAAATAAATTTATCAGAAAGTAAGGGGAGCACTGTCAGCATTCACAAATGTGACCTACATAAAATATAACATTATAACAGAAATGTACTGTTCTTTTTCCCTTTTGCAAATTTCTTATAGGAATAACTATATCCTTTCCCACCCTTCATTTTTCTTTAGCATCAATTCACTAATGGAGTCAAAGAATTTGGAAGGAGCAGGGAGTACAAAGGACAAAACATGACTTATCAGTAGGAAAAAAAAATCTATTTCTTTAGCTAAAAGTAATTTTTCTTTACCCTACCTGTTGCTTTATGCCCAAGCAGTCAATACTAAATAAGCCACCAAATCAGTTGAAACCCTTGAAAAGCTGATGCCTCTCAGTGACCATTCCTCACATTTGTTTCTGAGCAGTTTATTTCAGGATAGCTCTGAAGATTGCTGTGATTTTTTTTTTTTTAATATTTCAGAGGGCTGATGTTGGAATTATAATATAATGCTCTATGTAAAAAGAAAGAATAAATTCTCAACAACAAAATAACTCCGGGGTGAAGAAATAAAGAAATAAAGACCAGAATGTAAATTGTCAATGTGTCAGTGCACACTTTAATTTCCAGCTCTGGGTGAGTGCAGGTCTGCTCCTGCCTCATCCCAAAACAGCAAACACAGAGAAAGAAGTGGGTTTTTTTGGGAGTTATTAAAGAGATAAGTCTCTCCAGCCTAAGAGGATGTCCATAAAGCCATAAGTGGCTCGGGGAAAATCGATGGCAGGCAATATTGCAGTGTCCCCTCAGCAGGGCCAGGAGGGAACAGGCAATGGGAGCAGGGTGGGATGGAGCCATCCAGAGGTCACAGCTCCCCTTTCAACTCGTAATTAAACTGTGGCACAGCTTCCACAGCCTTTAACCACTGCTAAAGATCAGATAAATTGAGAGGGGGAGAAACAGCTGGGGCTATTAAGGGAAAAAAAAAAATCAGAGCTAGGAAAGGGCACTAGGGAAGAATAACAACCTTACTTTTTCTGATGCCTTTTTGGGCTGCCTAAAAACAGAGGCCAGACAGCATTAAGAGAATAAAAAGCAGATATATTTACTGAAGGCCTTCAGGTACATTTTGGGAAGCCCCCTACACCCAAAATAGAGTTATGGGTTTTCACACTTTTATAAGTCTGGTCCATTTCCATATTGGGGTTAATCTCCAGTTCCAGCTCCAGGTAATGAAGTCATTCCCCCCCAGTTTGCTCCCCCAATCCCTTTTGTTGCCATCTCTCAGCCCTGAGGCAGTGAGGGGTCCTTGATTCCAGCCTGGAGAGGAATTGCTGTGTGTGCCCAAAATGGGAGAGCAGCAGCTCACACTGGCTGTGGAGTTTGGAGTCACACACCAAAGAACTGCAGGGAAATTACAAATGTGTGGAAAATATAAAATATAAAATCCCAAGGCATCATTCCAATTTTCTGATTGTCTACTACAGGATGCTCCTTCCTTTTGGGCAGAGCTTCCCCCTCCCCAAAACCAGGGGCTGCCACGTTACAAGGTGACTTTTTTGTACAAAAAACTCCTGTTTTTTGGCAAACCTGTTGTAGAACGTTTCAGATTTTACAGTATCTATTTATGCCAGTCTGCAAAATATTGCAGGAATATTTACCCAGCAGCTCCAGCAGTTTTACACATACAGACCATCCACACCATGTGTAGCTCCTCTGCAGCTCAGTCTCTTGCAGCTGCTGTTTAAAAAAAATTTAAAAATCCAGAAAATGCATGCTGCTGTGCTTTTAAATATGATAACTTTATGGGAAAAAAAAAGAGTGAAAGCCAGGAAAATTAGGCACTGATATTCCCTGCTGAAAAGTCTGAAATGCAAACAGTTCTTATTTATACTTGTGTCCAGCAAGCAATTTGAATGTCTTGATTTCAAACATTCAGTGAGATTTTTCAATGTAAACAAAGTGTTTTGTGGCATTAGCAGAAAATCCAGATAATGACAATTTAAGTTGATCAGAATTTTAAAAAGAAAACTGTTCTAAGACAGAATAATTTAGGAGAAATACCTGAGGATTAGCAGCTTGGGGAAAGGAATGTTGTCTGCTGCACCTAATGAGCAGTTAATCCTGCTCATATTACAGGAAAAATATTTTATAAAGAATATCCAGTCATGGCTCCTCTTTGGGGCTTGTTTCAGCACAGAACATCTCAATATTCAGAAAAATAAAGGTGGCACATGTTTGTGGGCACATGTCTTTTTGGACTAAATAAGAGGAGAAAAAAGACATTCTTTCCCTCAGTTACTATACATAAAGTGTGTATATATATATATATATATATATATATATATCCATTAATATCTTTACACAGCCTTTATTATTTCTTCATGTTCAGGACAGACAGAGGGAGATAAAACTTTTAAACTTATGAAACATACTCTCACATTCTTGTACTGTCTTTCCCATCTGATCTACATGTTGATGCTACAGAAATGGGCATTTAGTCCACTGTGCATGGTTTATAGCAGGTTCAAAGCCAGAAAGAAAAATATTTTGTAGACCAACCTGCCTCCAGAAATGCTTCCATAAATTCAAGGTAGCTTGTTAATCTGAGCATTTGGTCAATTTTGTCTTCCCCCAGCCTCTGGTGTGATGTGAGGGACAGAGATGTGTGCTCATTTTAATGAGCATAGCTAGATCTTCACCTGACACAAATCATGATACTTCAGCTCAGAGTAGGGGAAGTCACTCATAATTTAAAGTAGTTCAGATAAAAAAGTCACCTAGATTAGAAATTACAACTATTTTTGCAGATAATACTATCAAAAGTAATAATTAAGTAATATTACTAAAAAAATGAACTGTGCCACTTATGTAGATTATATGTAGGAACTGAATCTATCAGTGTAAACCAAGTATAATAATTAAACATCATCAGAAAAAAAAATTAGCAAATCTAGCAGAAAGATTTTTAACCTGACATGATCTAACTTTTCTTTAATAAGCAGGTTCCTGTCTCCTCTCAGCCTGGCAGTGGACTGTACATCCAGAAATGCATAGATTACAACTAGTTCATCATTTTGTGCACAAACCCAGTGGCCATTTGCATACTGGCTGTTGTCTACCTGCAGTTAATTGCACTGCTGATGACTGGCAGTGCTGCAGACTGCCAGACTCCTTTAGGCTACTTTCAAATGTTCTCGTCTTCCTGTAAAAAAAAACAGCCTCTGAAATGCCATTTGACACTGCAGCTGGCCTTGAGTTACCTACAGCAGGCTGTGCAATTTATAAATCACATGTGGAATGTGATTAAAAAAAAAAGAAAAGTTAAAAAAAAATAAAAAGGTCAGATTTGGTTTGGAAGTCCTCAGCTCTGGAGGCACAGTGAGCTACTGACCTCTAGTTGAGAAGAACAAGATAGCTATTAGCTCTTGTCCTGTTTCTAAAATATATTTTCTTCCTACATGACAGCCTGCAGTATAATTTATTTTTCTTCTTGATGGCAACAGGCAAAGCTTTCATATTTTTTCCAGGCTAACTCATTCAAAGTCTTTAAAATGAATGAGAAAGGCTCCATTTTCTTTTTTTTTTTCTTTTTTTTTTTTTCCTCCCAGTAACTTTTTATCTGCACTCACAGGAATTCAGCACAGATATGACAGGAAATGACTGGCCATTAAAAAAAAAATAGCAGAAGCCAGGCAGGAGCTGCAGGAGACACTGTTCTTGGAACAGCTTTTCCATGTGAAACAGTGAAAATACTGAGCACCCTTCTCCTCCAAACCACTGTTTTGTTAAGGATTGACCCAATTTACAGGCTTCACTCAGTGTGCAAGTGATGACATTTTATGTATTTATACAAATATATAAATAAAATACAATGTATTTATACAACTTTGTACAAGAGACCAGTCATTTTCTCCTTTGTAAATGAAGTTCAAAAAATGATGAGGAGGGAGAAGTGAGCAGCCCCAGGAATTCAGTGAGATCTGCTGGTATGTTAGGACTCATCCTCTAAACACATCAGCAGTGAGATGCTAAGCACCAGATGGGATTAAATTATTGCCTAAATTATAAAGTCACAATTTCACTATAAAGTCACAATATTTACCCACAAATTATTATTACCAGCCTACCAATATCTCCAGAATTGTTGTGTCTGTGACTTTAAAAGTGATTTTTTTTCCTTTCATTCTGTCTTCCTTTCCCTGAAATATTTTGGAGCCACCTTTCCCCTAAACCTTTTTGATGGTTAAACAAGGATCACAGGATGAGTACAGGGTGACTAAATCACCTGCAGGAGAAATAAGAAATCTATGTGCTCTACCCTTCATGGAATAAATGAAGATGTTCAGTTAATAAATAGAACTAATGGGGGTAAAATATGAGTCATTTATGCTTGCTGCTGTTGATAGTTGTTGGTATCCCTTCTGTATCTCCTGAAAACAGATGTAACATTTCACAGATTTTTCACTTTGCTATGAAAACTTGGTTTCTTTCACAGTTTTCCTGCATTTGGGAGCAAATCTTGTGTCTTACCTTAAGATAAAGAACTTGTAGTGGATCCTGCACAAAGGTGGTAATGTCAGACAGGACCAGTGGTGCTGTCCCTCTCCTGCTCCTCATGGGAGAGGCACAGCATTGCTTTTTCTCCTTGTGAGGAAATTCATTCTTATTTATATTTCTGTCTCAGTGCACACAGGCCAGGGTTTCTATCCAGTGGGCAAATCCCATGGGAGCACTGCATCCACCCAGCTGGAGTGGTGAGGATGGGTTTGGTGCCAGAAAGGATTTATTGTGTGACACTCCATGCCTCTGGCTGAAGGAATTTATGTAGTCTCAGCCATGAAATGGATGATGGAAACTGAGAAGAAGTAGGTTGAAGTACTCCACCCGAAATAAAAATAAAAAAAAAATGAAGATAAAATCATTTTTTTGTGTCCTTTGAGGACAGGGTGGGTGCATGGCAGCAAGGGGGATAAGCCACCTTTCCACTTCAGAAGATATTTAAACACTGGAGCTGACTGTTTATAGAATTTCCATCACAATCTGCCTCTTGGAACATCCTAAACAATAATCTGATAAAGGATGATGCAAGTCTGAGGTGAAGGACAGCTGAATGAATTAAGCCTTAGCTCTGAAATTTACCTGTCTGCACCTACTCCAAGGTGACAGGAAGGGGCTTGGGGGTTCTTGAAGCCCATTCCATGCTGAGGGATTAGGAGGAAAGGAGCACAGTGCCTTTGGAGGTCAAAATGTGCACACCTAAGTGCTGTCTTGAGACCCTTTCCAGTCCTACATCCTGCAAAGTTTTGCCAGGTTCTGTGACTTCTGGAAAGTCAGACTCTGCCATCAGCTTTTAACTTTTCTGTGTATTTGTGATATAGATAAAAAACACCCCCAAACCAGATATTTTAGTTTGATGTTTGTGCATCAAAGGCTGAAGTCTAGACTCAAATCAAGTAAACTTGTTTGTTTGCTTTGTGCAAATTCAGATTCAGAAATCCTAACTCCTGATTTCCAGTGAAGTGCATTTGATCTTGTTGTGCTTTTAATTGAGCTTGACTTGTTAAAGAATCATAATAACATGCATCTATTTTATTCTCAGGGATGTTAATTAATGCAGGGAGGGATGTGTTTAAACGAGACAGCGATTAAGAGTTTTCTATTGCTCCTAATGGAATATGTGTGTAGCAATTAGCAGTCCATCTGATGAAGAAGGCAAAAACAATTTAATTGCTCTGGCCAATGGTACAAACAGGTGTAGACTGGAACAGTACTTTAAGTCAAAGTGCATCTCCTTTTAGATTTGCTGTGGCTGTGTTATCACCAGGGACTCCAACCCATGTTCTGATTTACAGCAAAATTAATGCAAGCATTCACAGCACAAGTTTGGCTTAGAGAAGACATTTCTTTCACAGCAGGAGTTTTCCCTCTCTTTTTTCGAAATGCCAGGGATTTAAAATAGAATGTGTGCAAAGTACCTGTCACATTTTTGGTATGCCTGTGAAAGGTGAGCTGTTTGTTTCCAATTTTTATCTGGAATGTACCAGACATAAACACAATATTGGTGTCAGAACCTTCTGAGCCAGGTGGCTAAACCAGCTGATTGAGTTTTTCCTATCTAAAATCCTTTAGGGGAAAAAAATCTGTATCTATCTATCTATATCTAATCTATATATCTATATCTATCTATATCTATATCTATATCTATATCTATATCTATATCTATATCTATCTATCTATCTATATCTATCTATCTATCTCATCTATATCTATCTATATATCTATCTATATTTATATCTATCTATATATATATATCTATATCTCAGTTTGGGTTAAAGCCACAGCAAGATGACATTTGGGTTCCAGGAGTGGGAATTCACAGTGGATAGCAGGCCCT
>VXBI01008324.1:161018-177037 GCA_013397375.1 Toxostoma redivivum | reverse complement strand
AAAAAAAAAAAAAAAGCCCACAGAGAGCTACCAGCAGTGAGAACAAAAACGAACAGATGAATTCAAATGATAGACATGTCTCTGTTACAGAATTGTTACCTACATTTGAAGCATGTGAGATTCTCTCAAGTCATGGACTGAATTCAGAATAACCAGCCTGTAGCAGAAGCTAATGACCACCTTAAGCACTGAAAAAGCAACTGGATTTCATGCCTTTTGGGTTTTAGTTTTGGCTTTTTTATTTTTTCCTTTCTTCCCAATGTTAGGATCCTTTCTTGAGGAAATATCATTATGTATCATGGTTTTCAGGAAAGGGTAGATTGTTAATATTCCCGTGAAATTGTTGAATTCAACACATAGCCATGTGACAAACAAACTAAAAGATGAGTCTTCCTTCACAACTTTCTTTCTGACCAGAAAATAAAAATTATTGCTTATAGTTCAAGGACGTGCAGAGACAGTGCAGCTGGTCAGATTAAATTTGCATGTTCAGGTAAATTCAAAAATAGAAAGACTCACAGCAGCATGAAAAATGTGAAAATATAAGAATTAACTATGCAGCCCCTTGCCATCTGTAGTTAATTAAAAATACACTGTCATCTACAGGAGCAAGAGCACACAACAGGAAATTTCTGTGGGGCCTCTGCACACTCTTGTTTTGACTGATGGGGCTGAAATATGATGCAAACACCTCTCTTCCCTGTGGGGAAATATTTTCATCTGCTTTTCCACCATAAAACACAGCAATGAAATGTTCATCCTCTCCAGAAATTGCTAACTGCCCTTCCCACACGCTGCTCTAAAAAAATTCCAGCAGATTCCAGAGTCTCCAGCCATTCCGAAGTTAAATAGATAGGGCAGTTTCCCATTCCTTTTACAGAAGGTGTGTAAACTTGGCAGGAAAAAAAAAAAACAACCAAAAAAAACCACCAGTAATCATATTCTCAGCTTGCTTAGCAACTGTAGGCAAAAAGGCTAATATGTCATAATTTATAAGTGAAGGGATTGCAGGGGGTTTAGTAGCCACGTCTGGAGCTGCTGAGGCTTCCCACTGAGAGCTGCACTGCAAAGTGGCAGCTGGCTGGAAACTCTGCTATTTTCAACAGCTCCAAAAATGTAAATGTGTCAGTGGCTGGTCAAACAGCCTTCCACGCTAGTGATTAATGGAAACCTCTCACGTTGGTGGGTTGTGTAAATCACTCCTGGGCTGGGAAAACAGCCCCTGTGCACAGGTTTGTGATGAATTCAGGTGCTGCATCAGTTCTGCTGGCTACAGAGTCCTGTCAGGAGGTAATTTTGGGCAGCCTCAATTAGGCTAAGATAATTTCTACGCGTGGGATTCACTGAGATGCACAGAGCTGGAGGTAAATTTGCTTTTCCAGGGAGCCTTGGAAGGGAGGAAAATAAACTTATCTCTCTCAACAAATGAGGGAAATTCAGGGAAACAGATCTGCAACTACCATTTTTGCTCATTACCAAAGGAAAACTGGGGCTAGTGGAGGCACCCCCGAGGAGATTTTCCTGCAGCTGTGATAACAAAAAAAAAAACCATGAAGACATGTCAGGCTTTCAGAGCTTGTGGCGGAGTTGGGATGGTTACAGAGAAGAATTAAAGAGAAGAATTTGAGTTTAAAACTGAACCAGAGAACACAGATAAGATGAACACCTGGGGGAAATGCACCTGAAAATTTACCTGCAGCCACTGTGACTGGTCATTGTGGCCAGAGGTCCAGGCATTCACTTTGCCTTGCTTGTCCAGCCGGGCTTTCCTGGGCTCCCAGGCGAACATGTCCATGTTGAGGGTCCGGAAAACGCTGGAGGCAGTGATCTGGAAGTCCTGGATGTGTCCTGATTTCATCCCCAGGGGCTCAGAGCAACCTGGAACAGCAGGGCAACATCAGTGGCACTGCCTGCTGGCCTCTGTCAGGGGTTTGGGGTTTTGTGTTAGGGCAGAGAAAACCTGCAGTGCTTGGAGAACGAGATGCAATCAAGGCTATTGTTGAAGGGATTGGAAAACAAATAAATGAAAAATAGTCAATTCAAGGCACTCTGTTTCAACAATTGCTTGGGCGAGTCAAAATCAAGAACTCAACATATTTTATCCTGGCATAAATATAAGAAGTGGAACAAAAATGAAAATATGACTTTTGTCTGTGCTTATCTTATTTTTATTTTCCTTTCCTGAAGAAAAAATATTGTTTCCCCTGTTCAGTTTGATTTTCCTCATGCTTTTTATGCCACCTCACATCAACCATGTGTTTGCTTACTGAAGAAACATTATCTTTTCTTAAAACCACTGCTGAAGTAAAATATTAAAAAGCACTGAGATCTTCTACACTTTTGGATTACTTGACGTCTAGATAAAAATATAGAAAGCCCAAAATCTCCCTGAAGGAGGGGGAAACCACAGAAAAACCATTGTGAGGGAGGGAGAATAGTAGGAGGATATCACTTAGGAGAAATCAATAGTTAATGGCTTATTTGTTTGCGGACATCCCACACCATTGAGTTATTTTGACTGTAGAAAAGATAGATCTCAGGCATCTCCCTTCCCTACTCTGCATGAAAAAAAAGATAAAAATAAAAATTGATAAGTGGCTCTGTGCTCCTCTGCCTTGCTGCTGTGTGCTGGGAATGTGGGAGGCACATTTGGATGCAGAAGAGGGAAGAAATGAGCTGAGGCAGCACTGAAACAACAGGGTTGGTAACCAAAGAAGGCAGATGAGAAGCATGGTTTTAAGATTTAAACAAAAAAAAAAAAATCAGGAAAAGAAAGGCAAATGGGTGAGAGAGAAGGATGGTAAGAGGACAGGAAAGGTGGATGTATGGCTAGGGGGTGGAGTGATGCTTGATAGTAGAGGTAAAGTAAAAGATGGAAAAGATGGAGATGGGAACATAAAAAAAGGAGCTGTTTTCTTATTTTCTTCCCTGTCCCAGCATTCAAAAACCTGCATATGTGCAATTATACTACTAACAGCATAACATTTAATTCAGTATCCTCTGTATTTAAAATTTTAATATTGACATGCTTCATGCTCTGAAAACCAAAAAAAAACCCAAATGAAAAACCAGGAGAAAACAAGAGTTAACTTCTGAAAAAAACTCCTAGTCTTTCATAACTGATTCTCAGTGCACAAATGGAAAGGGCACAGCCTTGTCTGTAGAATGGACTGATTCTAAACCAGCACAAAACAGTTTTCTTGGGAGTGGGAGGGAGCAATTCAGAGTAGAAATAAGAGAGACTAATCTGCTGCTTGGGAGAAGGACTTTGCTTATTATTGAATTCTGAAGTATCACTCCAGGATCACAAGGACTGCCAGCAAGAACGCCTCACCCGAGGATTCCAAAGGAGGCTCCTGACACAAAACCATGGGCTTGTCAAAGCTGTGATTCAGTGCTGGCCCAATCCATCAAAACCAGTTCTATCTCTTCTGAGCATTATTATTGATTTATGAAGCAACAGCTGTGCCTGCCTGTGTGCCTGTGCGTGCGTGCGTGAATTAATGGGATTTTTACACTTGCCTGCCTCCTCCCTGGCCCCAAAGACAGCTGGTAAAGGCAAGGGGAGAAAGTGAGGAGAGCAGTGAGGATCTGAAGAGGCCAAGGTGATACACACAGGTGACAGGGTGCCACAGAGAGCAGCAGCTCCCCAGCCCCTGGCACAGCAAGTCGTGGCTGTTTGGGTGGCACAAAGTGTTGGATCCCAGAAATCTGGAGTTTTTGGGCTTTCTGTGCTTTCAGGCACTGAACCCCTGGAAAACACTGATTTTGAACTGAGGCCTTGGAAACAGCTTCTAAATATGAGTGGTGAAGCAGAAATCACGAGTGTGTAGTGAATTAGGAGTGTGTGCTTTCACAGGGTGATGAGTTTTAAATTTGGGGGTTTTATAGTATAGTAATAGGTATGGGACAACATGGAGGTTTTTGAGCATTGTCTCTTTCCTTGTCATCTTTCTTCTTCCTTCTTCTCCATGGATTTCAGGCAGTAATTTCTGGTTGGTCAGTTAGTGTCACTATAAGGATAATGGGAATGTAGTTATTGGGTTAAAAGTATAAATAATGTAGGTGTTAATTCTCTGTTGGACTGTTTGGCCTTAATATATCTTGAAGCAGTTGTCTCTGTAGCCATTTTCCCTATTTCTAGCAGGTAGCTGGAAGTGCTGTCATACTCTCTGTACTTTCTGATAAGACATAATAAACACCCAAGCCTGAACATGAGAAAAACTGTTTCAGTCATGTTTCTGTTAATCCTGGCTCTGAGTGAAGACAGACGAGACTGATGACAAACCCCTAATTAGGGGTGCAAAGCCCCTGCCCCACTGTCCACACAAATGACCACCAAAGCAGCACAGGGCTTTGTGTCATCCCTCACAGGTGTTTGCACCAATGCTTATATCTCCTCTGCTGTGCCTTTAGCTTTGCTTTTCTTCTCCCAGTGAAGGGATTCAATTTCCATTTTCATTTTTGAAGATCTGTTGAAGTCAGAGGGAGCTGATGCAGGCACATGGCTACACCCAGCGGAGCATCTTAGCCTGGAATGTTTGAGATGATTTGGATGCCTCCATCTGTGATAAATTATGCCTGATGCCTCTCTATGTTTAAATCTAACTAGGTACAAGCTTGCAGGACCTATTTGGTCTAGCTTGATGAAGCAGGAATAGGAAATAACAAGAAAGAGTGGGGATTAGCACCTGAAAATTGGAAAGATTAACATAAATGTTCTTCTCTGCTGACTTTTCAGAAGGCAGAATCTTTTACTCTTCAGTCTGCATCCTATACCATGCCCCTCAGCTTTCTTCTTTCAAGAAAGCTCAAAGGAAATATTCAATGTCCAATGTAGAAAAAGCAAGCCCACAAATGATCTGCATGCAACAGTCTGCATGAGTCTTTTCCTGGGCAAAGATTTGTGCAGTGTTGGCAAAAGCAACATATGTCAATTATTTGAGGGCAAAGGTGATTTTGTTTGGATTCATACTGTGATGTACAAAAAAAAAAAGAGAGATTTAAAAAAATTTCTTCATATTTTTGAATCATAGAATGGTTCGAGTTGAGAGGGACCTTAAAGATCATCCAGTTGCAAATCTAATTCCAGCCCCTTTGCCATGGGTGGGGACATTTTCTTTAAACGTTGATGCTTTAAAGCCCCATCCAACCTGGCCTGTGAATAACAAATATAGAATTCCTCTCCAGATTGCACAGTTCTGAGGACAAATGAGGAAAGGGGAACCTATCCTTAACTGCAGCAAGGTGTGATAAAGTCCCCCTGTGTGTCAGTTTTGTGTGAATGGTGCCTACAGGGATTGTTAGGATAAAGAAATAGTTACCAGGGAACAACAAAAGAGATGAAAATTACAAACTCAGGAGCTCTCTGTGAGTGAGTCCCACTCAGACAACAGGGATGTTCAGGTTCTGGGGGCCAGCATCCCTCTGCAGGACCTGAGAAACCCCCCCAAAAAACCATGAGCTGGCAGAATTGGTGCTAACAGGGACCAACAAACACCATTGTGAGCAGCACATTGCAGGGGCTGCCTGCTTGAGTGCAAGAGTGTGCTCCATGAGTGAGTGACACTGTGGTGTGAGCACTGATCTGCTGCTAAAAACAACAGCCTGGTGCTGCAATTAATAACAGCTTGGTGAATAAAGGCATTCTAAAAAGCAGTAGCTGTGATCTGCTTCTCCCCTCACATCAACGCTCCGTGGAGGGAAAGGGAGGGCAGGACAGAGAGATGTGCAGAACACAAGTAAGGCAGGAACACAGGGCCATGGAAATTAATGCCTAATTTATTGTTGGTTGGCTCCACTAGCACTGATCCTGGCTTTCAGCAAGATCTGACTGTGGGTCCTGGTAAGTAAAGCTATTTATGAGACTAGAGCACACTGCATTGAACATTTTGCTGAAGGTTGTCCCAAGAAGGAGTTGGCTGTTATGATGATCCCATGCTGCAAGTCTCCCTCTGCTTATCACTCACTCTCTTCTCTCTCACCAGGGCATGGTAGAGAAGGCAGACCCCTCAAAGAGCTTTTCCACCCAAGGCAGACCACCTGGAATTAAGAATTAGTAATTACACCTTCTCTCAGTTAGTTTGAAACTGTTCTGCTGGGCCTGGGCTGTCCACACTATTAAGAAATGATGACCTTGACACTGTTAGGAGACCACTGAAATTAATTCACTTCACTAGCTTTCACAGTTCTTTGAAGAAAACAATTCCCAGTCATTCTGGCAAAGACTTACCCTAAATTGTGGTTCCAGAAGTAAAAGAAAAAAAAAATCTAATGGAACAAAGCAGCTAGACAGGATTTTCTATTTACACTTAAACCTGTTTATATTGGAAAAGGGCTACACTGAGATTAATGCATTAACTTTTCATTTCTGAATCTGGTTTTGGCTGAGAATTGTTTAACTCCAGCTGTTTTGATGTATCACTTGTGAACTGGATGACTATTGTTTGTAGGGTAAACAGGCAACCACATAAAAATCACTTCTAAATGAATCTGTGGAGTGCTCCCACAAAGGAATAGGTTTATCTCTTGGAAAAGGATAAAAAATTTACATGCTTTTTTGAATTTGTAAGGGAACACAGTTCTTGCAGCAGGTGGCTAGAGGTCAGGCTTTACATTTCAGAGCTTTAATACACATCTGAGGAAGGTTTATATTGGGTCCACTCCATTTACTTTTTGCCAAAAGGAAGCTATCCCTGCTTCTGCTAAACCCAGAAAACAAACCCAAACTGAAATATTGATTAAAGCAGCCTAACCAGATTGTATCTTATTGGACTGGTCCTTGGTGGCAGGGGAAGCAGTCTCACCCCTCTGAGGATGCCACACAGCACAGGGGAGGTGTCCCCCTCACCAGCCAGGAGGAATTACCCAAATCAGGTGTGACAATTGCTGCTGCTGAGGGTCCCCAGCAGTGCACAGCCAGCTCTGGGGCTCAGGATCCACTTTCAGACCTTGGGTTAAGCTCCCTGCCTTGTACTCTGCTCAGGCTGGTATATTACGAGTCCACACAGCCATCAATTCATGTTAAAACTGCTAAATGAAATTAATGTTAAATCATCAATTCATATTAAAACTGCTAAACTTCTCTAGGTTGACCAACTGGAGGTTAACCCACACAGGAAAAAAAAATTATGAAGTGTTACTGGGTTTATCCCACACAGCCCTACTACTATTCCTGTCCCACTGCAAGTGACCATCCTCACTTGGCTAAGTGTTGCTGATTTTATAACTTAGATAAAAAAGGATGAAAGCTGTAGGTGTAGAAGAAGAGATTACAGTCCCCTGATAAGCCACAGTTGTACTAATTACCAAAGAAGAGGAACAGCCTTGCATCTATTGTGTTGCGGTTGTGACTAATAAATGTAAGTGTAATAAAAAGGGGTGGGTTGGCTGGTAAGGAGGATCCTTGAGGAAGAAGGCCTGGAAAAGGAGGACCTTGAGGAGGTAGAGGAGCCCTGAGGAAGAAGGAATGATCCAGAGAGATGCAAAGAGTGAAACAAGGAAGAGAATTGCTGCAGTAAAAGATGTTCTGTGAGGTCAGTCTGGGTCTGATGGAGTCAGAACCTGTGTTGGATCCCAGCAGCCTAGGAGTTTTGAACTTTCTCTGCTTTCTGGCACTGACCCCCAGGAGAACACTGCTTTTGACTTGGGGCCTTGGAGAAAGTTCCAAATTTGGGTGATGGAGTTAAAATCACGGGTGTGTAGTTAAATTGAAGTATGTGAGTTCACATGGGGAAGGGTTTGGAATTTGGGGTCTTATAATATAGTAATGGGTGTGGGACAAGATGGAGGATTTGGGGTGTTGTCTCCTTTCAGTGCTCATCTTCCTTCTCCGTGGTTTCAGGTATTTTTTTTGGTTGGACAGTCAGTGCTGCACTGAGGGTCACAGGAGTTTGGTTATTGGGTCAAAAGTATAAATAATACAGGTGTTAGTTCTCTATTGGACTGTTTAGCTTTTAAACACCTTGCAATTAGCTCAATTCAGCTCCATTTTGCTTACTTTTAGCTGGTGGCTAGAAGTGCTGCAGAACTCTCTGTACTTTAGATAAGATTTAATAAATAACCAAGCCTGAACACGAGAAAATTCATCTCCTTTGTGTTTTTAATCCTGACTCTGAGTGAAGGCAGAAGAAAATGAAGACAAGGCATTGATTAGGTGGTGCAGCTGACCTTTTTATAGGAAAGCCTGCTGTTGGAGCCTGCATCCATAGCTGAGTTAGGTGAAAGCTGTATTCAGAGTCTGCAAACCAATACCTGCAGTAAGAGTCTGCAGTTGGACCCTACAGTGGGAGCTTGTACTCAGAGTCAGGATGGCTAAACTGTAAAGAAGAATAAAGTGTTTGACATATTTTTGGTATTGCTCATTCTTCCACAGGTCAAGCAATTGTTGAAACAATGCATTGCTCTTTGAAATGTATTTTAGATCAGCAAAAAGGAGGGTTGGCTCAGGACACAACCCCAAATGAGATTGATTAAGCTTTGTATGTTGATAATTTTCTGAACAGTTCTCCTACAGAACCCAATCCACCGATGTTTCCACGTTTTTTTAATAACACACGGGCAGAGCTAAAAGAAAATCCTCCAGCTTTGATCAGAAATTTCAAAACAGGAAAAACTGAAGGCCCATTTCCTTTAATAACTTGGGGCAAGTGTTTTGCTTGCATCTCCACAGATGCGGGAGCCAAGCGGATTCCGGCTCGCACGGCGGAGCGGAACGCGCGCGGCCGGGCGGGGATGGAGGGATGGATGGATGGAGGGGTCTGGGGGCTGAGGGGGTCCCACCTGTGAGCTCACAGCCCAGCAGCTCCATCCTGAGGGTGCAGTGCCTCCTGCACACCTGGGGGTACAGCCGCACGTACTGGGCCTTGATGGGCGGCGTGAAGGAGTTGGCGTACGGGGTGTTGTTGTCCACGTTCCCGCGGAACACCTGCGCGGGGGGAAGAAACGTTTGCAGACAGAAAAATATAAAAAGGTCAGGAGGATCCTTGGAGTTCCAGTGTCCCAAAAGCACCTGCACTGTTCTGCCTGTGCGTGGTTTTCCCCCCAGATTGCCGCTGTTTTAGCATTTCCGCTGCCCGGCACAAGTTTTGTCAGTGGCGGGTTTGCCACCTGTGCTGAACCGAGGGCTCTGTCTTGTCACTCTCGGAAAGTGAAGCTTCTAATGCAACTAAATTATGCCTTCTTTCCTTGATTAATGAATAAAATAGTCCCAGTTCAATTTAGCCTGAAATTATGTGCTCTGATTGACGTTTATTTTTTTTTTTTCCCCTCTGGTTCAAGAACCTGATCCAGCTCCCACTGAAGCGCACTGTAACCCTGCCATTGATCACAGGGGGGATGAATTAAACTCATCACCACTTTTCCATTCACCCCTCACTCTAACCAGACATCCCTGTTCTGTTTCCCCCCTCTTTAATGCACATCTTCACACAGCATTTTAATTTCCTAATAGACTTCATCTAATGCTGCACAGTGCCTGAGTTCTATGCAAACCTACACAGTAAAGCTTTTTTTTTTTTCTTCTCTGTGCGCACAGCTCCATCAAAAATAAGTGGTAACTATAAACTGCAAACACACACACCCCACTGGATGAAACTGTTTGTGCAGCACAGAGATTAGCATTGATGAATGGGCTCTGTTTTTCCAAGGGTTAACACTAATCTGCCAGTGCAATAAAACTAAATTGAAAACAGAGCAATGAGTAATTACTGGTGAACTAATTAATATGAAAATCAGTTAAGTGTAATAAACAGGATTATTCTAGCTTAGGGAAATAGTATTTAGGCAACCATCAGTTAAAGTGTAAGAAATTCTTAGTGGGGAGAAAATGCAAATTTGTTGATTTTTTTTTTTCCCCAGAGAAAAATAATAACAGTGAAATCTATATCATACTGCCAGGCAATTAGTTTTAAATGCCAGAGACATCTCATACTTCTGAAGGCAGCTAAATCATGAGATACATTCAGATACAGATGACTTAATCTTACCATGTCTTCCTTTGTGCCTTTTACTTTGTACATTGTCCATGACTTCCCATCATTACTGTAGGCAATTTTATAAGATTTTACATATTCTGGACTTCCAATCCTCTTAGCACCTTGGGTTATAACTCCAGTGACTCGCATCTTCTTCTGCAGGTTTATCTGAAATAAATAACAGCATATTGTTAATCTGAGGGACACAATCCTTGATTCCTTTATTTCCTTTTTTTTTTCTTTCTTAAATGAGAGGAAAATAGCATAGCTGTAGCATTTAAATGATTGCTTTTATACTTGCATTAATTCTTTTGATCTTTCATGAATTTCATGTGCAAATGTATAAAGCAAATGAATGAAAAAATTGAACCAAAAGTTTAGACTGTGCTTATTTCCCATATTGTACACACATATATAGATATATTACAGATATACAGAATATTACTGGGATATTGCCTAATTTTGGCGTATAGGGTTACTCCTACATATTTCCTGCCTGAAAGGGAAAGGAAACAGGGTAATAATTTACCAAAAGCTATATCTTCTGTTCAAAGCCAATTTGCAATACCATACCAAAGGTCCTAAGTTAGCACCAAGTGAAACTTCTGTATGAAACTAAAACGACAGGGAAGTTCTGACAGAAAAAAAAAAAAAAAAATTAGATTCTCCTTGACTCTCACTGGAAATTCATACACCTAGAGATCAAGGCTGAAATTCTAGTCCTAAAGCAGTCAATAGCAAAATATCAATCAGTGGACATGAACATTCCTCGTGTGCTCATCTGAGCTGAAAGCAACACCTTGAGGTACAAAAAGAAGATTTGTTCAGAGTGAACAAATCCAGCATTACTCCAGCAGCCTGAATTCTGCCTCCTTCACTCACCTGTGGAATGGGAAAACTCTGACAAGTCAGGGTGTGATATTCAAACCCAACAGTGCCAGATTTGTCCCTGGGATAAAGACAATCACAACTCAGTCTGTGGCAGCTGAAATTTGGGGCTTTTGCACCAAATGGAGCTCAGCAAAGAGCTGCCACACCTTGAGAGCTGTGTGAAGGGGAAGGGCAAAAAGATGAGTGGAAGTACTAGACAGCAAACAGCTGGGGCAGGGTAAATAACATTACACTCCATTAGCACTTTTCTCCTTAAAATGATTTTTATATTTGCTCCCCAGTTGCTGGAGCTGACCCAGGGCAGTCCTCACTCCTTGGAGCAGCAGCCCCAGCACAGGTATGGGAGGATTCAGAGCCAAATCTGCTGTCCAAATACCTTAATTGCTTTATTCTTTGCATTGTGGCCTGAAGGCTTTCTCCCCATTGGTAATAAAATGTAACCACTGTAAAGGATGTAAGATGATCAGACTGTGGTGTTTTATGATCTTTCTGTGTGCACAATAGGAAACCTCTGGTTTCTTTGTCCAAACTACAGAATTTTGTCCTTTTTTTCTGGGATTATTATTATTATTGTTATTATTTTAATGGAGTGAGTCTATTTCTCTGCTCCTTTTCTGCAATACTTTGCTTTTGGTGTAGTTCTCCCTGTAAGAAATTATTAAACACTCACACACCTTTGGCTTAACAATGTGTGTTTTTGAGGTTGAGACCCATTGAGAGAGGAGAAGCCTCCTGTAAAAACACCAGATTTTTTTTTTTACAGGATCTTTCCCACATCTACCACAAAAGCTCAGGAATATTTGCAATTCCAGTGGGGAGAATGGACTCACAACAGGAATTCAGACAGGTATAAATTAGAAGAGATTCATTACTTTTTTCAGCCTTAGAAAACTTCTTTTTCCCAACTCCTGGTCCCCCAGAGGGGAAAACAAAATAAAATAAATATGTTATATTTGTAAAAGGACAGCACCAGAGACTACTGGTAGTCCTATAAGTATATTAAAAATGTAGCTAACATGGAATAGTATCCAGTTAAAGATTTATGTAAGTCTCTTATGAGAAGTTCATTCTCTATGTGGAATTTCAGAATATTAATTAACAGGCCAAGTAAACCAATTTTCCATGTATTTACAACATTGCTAATGATGAAGCGAATACCATCTGCAAAACTGAATTAGAAAGGACAGGGAAACAGAAACCAGACATTGATTATTTGCTGACTGGTAGCATCTTCACATTTCCCTTCACTTAAAAGGTATAGTGCAACACCAAACAAATTTTGTTTAATCCAGTGATGCAGATAACTAATTTTTTCCCAGCTTAATTACAAATTTTTTTTCCCAAAGTAATAATCTTTGCGAGAATTTTTTTGGATGAGAATTTATGAGGATTTCAACCACCACTATTTTAAATAGTGGATGTCTTATTCCCATTTGCAGAATCTTTCCTTTTAGAGGATTTCTTGATCAGTATCCATCCTGTGAGTCACAAACTGAGCTTTTTTTTTTTTTTTTAAGCAGTATTGAACTTGATACAACCCAAGAAATAAAACCAGGCTGCCTTGTTTTCCAAGGTCTACACATCTTGTCAACGTTTGCAGAAAAATCCCAATGAAGAGGGAAAAAATAAAAGCTTTCTAATGCCCATGGCTTACTTATATAGAGATTTCCTCTGGCCTAATGTCACGCTTTTCAGTGAATATGGATACACCAGGAATTAATTTTCCTTTTGTATCTTTGGGTTCTGTTATGTGTTTTAAATTTTTCAAGTTCGACCTCAGCAGAAATTGAAAATACTACAACTTTAGCAATGACTGTAATGGAGCAGGTGCCAAAACCTTTCTTATTTAATATATTTCAGTAGGAATCTATGAAGAAATGTGAACTACGTCCTTTAGTGATAAAAGTTTTTTCTAATATGTTTTCTTTTGGCAATTGTGAAGGAAAAGGAACTCAGGAAGCTCTGCTTTGTGGATTCAGATCCAGGACAGAAAATTGTACATTTTAATTACATCGGTTTTAAAACAAAGAAGTGAAAGTCGCCAGGACAGGAAAAAGAAGAATGACATATATTTTAAAAAAAGGTAACAGATTCACTTATGAAGGATTCCTTATCATTACAAAGAAAGAAAGGAAAGAAAGAAAGGAAAGAAAGGAAAGAAAGAAAGGAAGAAAGAAAGAAAGGAAGAAAGAAAGGAAGAAAGAAAGGAAGAAAGAAAGAAAGGAAGAAAGGAAGAAAGGAAGAAAGGAAGAAAGGAAGAAAGGAAGAAAGGAAGAAAGAAAGAAAGAAAGAAAGAAAGAAAGAAAGAAAGAAAGAAAGAAAGAAAGAAGGAAGGAAAGAAAAAAAAGTAATTAAATAAATAAAGCAGATCAGTTTTACCATTTTAACATTTACCATTTAACTTTATTTTAAGAGCAATGGATTCAATTGAGCCCTGCTCAAGGGCCTGCATTCAGCACCAGCTCAGAGTGCCTTCCACTCACCCCGGACATGCCAGGGATTTGTCTGCAATCCGAGAGCCCCCAGTGCCCTAAAACCTTATGGCATGGGGACCCTTGTGAAACTTGGATGAGGCTCAGCTTGACACCTGGAATCTGCTCTGATGGCCTTTGCATGCCAGTGGGGAGGATATCTGGGGCTGGGATGGGCGATGAGCACTGAGCTGCCCAGGTAAAATCCCGTGTAAAATGAAGCCAGTAGTGAATACCAATGCATTTAAATCTACAGGATCTGGATTATGCCACACACAGGGTGGATGGTGCAAAGAGCTAGTGTTGAGGAAAGCACCAGGAGAGCTTGGAGTCAGCTCAGTTTATGTGAGTTCAGGGACTGTGACAAGGACCACCACCTCACATCCTCTCATCATCCTCTCATCCTCACATCACGTTGAATTCATCCACAGAAACAAATTAAATAAAATCACTTGAGGCAGATATATCCTCTAGGGCAGTGTATGCCAGAGAGCTGGGGGATAAAATCAACCCCTTCAGTTTACGAAGCCCCTGAAATTCCTTCTAATCTTATTTGTTTCAGCCACCAAAGTCCTCCCAGCTCCATGATTACACAGAGCACTGGGATGGTCACAGCAGGTTACAGAATCATGGCCTTTCACAACAGGAGGGGAAAAAGCAACCAGGGTGCGGCCATCACTGGTCCTGTAGGAGTGATTACCTACTAAACAATTTTCACTAATGCTTTTTTACTACAGTGACTCTCAAATCTGCTAAATTGCTGTCTACACCAATGACAACACAGCCAATCTAGATTTTACTGGAACCTGAACAGAATCCGTACTGGAAAGGAAATAAGGGAGGAAGACTTTTCCTCTAAGAGAAAGTGGTGAAGTGAACAAGGTAATTTTATGAGTTCCTGTTGATTGTAAAGTGCACCAATTTCAGAGGCAGTTCAGAACCAGTCCTGCAAATCTGCATGGTGTGTGTGCCACTGCACTGGTAGCTGAGAGTTAATGCAGGATCTTGTTTTTCATAAACCAGTCCAAAGGGGCTCCACAACACAAAGGCCATCAGTAAGTTCTCAGCGTGGTGTACAAACCTGAGAACCACAGGAGAAAGGAAGATTGAATTCAGAATTGTAATGTGTGAATGTAACAGAACAGCAGGGACTGGGACAGCTCCAGTGGAAGGTGTTCATCCTTCTCTTACAATTTATGATCAAATGTTAGCATATTCAGTTTGCAGAAGCTATAAACTGGGCAAAAAAAGATAAAAAACCCCCAACTGCATCTGTCTTATCTACATTATTCCAGGCAGGAGAGGAGAAGAGGGATGAGAAGACAGAGTGACTTTAGGAAGACCCTTATGTGATCCTCCTGGACAGAATCCATTACCATACTCCCCTCATTTGTTATCTCACTGTTAGCAATAACATTTCCTGCAGAATAGCCTTGTCTGAAGTGTTCCTCCAGAGCAAGCATTCCAGAAATGCTCAAATTAAAGCCTACATGAAACCTTGGATCTTTGAGATCTTAAATGTAGTTTTAGATTCATAAACAGAAACACATTTTATGGAGAACAAAGGTGTTTACCTGCTTCAGTTATGAGACGGAATAGCATTGTCATAAATAATTCTTCATCTTTTCTAGCACAAAGTAAATATATCTTTACTGCTACTCACCATTACTCATATAAAAATGGGGTTGAATAAGAGATCAAGGTTATACTGGCATTAAAAGATTTATTACAGCAACCCTTCCCTGCTGATCTCATCAGGTTTTGAAGGATTGAAATTTAATTTTTTTTGTCTCTTCTCTACTTTTTTTTTTTTTTTCCCAAAGTTGTAATTCTGACAAAGCTGGATAGAAAGCACCCAGAGAAACATTTTCTGATGAAAAATAGGGACACTTGCCAAAGGAAATGTTTTTTAATAAACCGGAGAAATGAACAACCTGACACAACTCCCTCGACACTGGGAGAGCCAGTGAGTCTGAAAGCTCCCTCCTGCGCTGCCTTTTCAGCCTCCAAGATTTTCCCCCCCCCCAGTCTGAGCAGGACCAGCTGCTGTTTCAGGGCTGGGCTGGTGATGAGGAGCAGGAAGGGCACGGCAGGTCAGTCTCTATTAACTTCCCTGCCCAAAAGCCTGGCTGGCACCTGCAGACTGAGGTGCTCATCTGTCTTGCCTGCCTGTGGCTTTTTGATACTCTCCTAATCAGCACTGTCAGCAGAGCTCCCCTGGATTTAGTTCAGGGCATTAATGCAGTCAGCACAGTGGCAGTGATGTGTGTTTTAAGCAGCACACGGTGAGGAAATGCAGAGATTTATTGCTGGCACGCTGGAGGGGGTCTGCCCCATGGAGGAAAACGTGTTTTATTGCAAAATATTCACGTGGTGGTGTAAATTGCTGCCTTGTGATAGGCTAGGAGAGCAAACATTTGTTGCAGGTTGCTTTGGAAATAATAATTCCCAGCGTGATTGTGGGTTTGCACCTTGAGGACAGACCAATTAAACACTCCGGTTGTTTCTGATCCCAGCCCGTTTTGTTTCACTTTTGTGGATGCAGGTCCAGCAAAGCACCTTCATAGCTTTGCTGTTAAATCCTCTGCAAACTCACCCTCCTGCTGTTCCCAGCTTATCACATCTCAGGGTAAGAATAAACACCTTTCCCTGTACTCACCTGCATCTCAGCCTCAGCCAACCC
>VXBI01008324.1:143826-160992 GCA_013397375.1 Toxostoma redivivum | reverse complement strand
AAAAAAAAAAAAAAACCAGCTCATCACCTTTGCATCCTCAAGGAGACTTATTCATGTACCTGCTTTAAATTAGGCATGCAGAATCAGAGATGCAAATTGGACCACTAATTTAATTTGCCTCTCTGTGAAGAGATCAGAATATAGGTTAGACCCTGCTTGTATGGAAAACACAAATACAAGGATTGTTGGGCCCACGTAATGCTAATGTGGAGGAACATATGTTAAGAGAATTATCAAAAAGCACCTACTTCATTTGGCTTTTGTTGAGAATTTTCAATTTATGCCTCAGAGAGTTTACATAATTAGACAGACTGAAAACTTGCTTAGTCCGTTCCTTCTTATTATTAAGTCATTATTTTAGTCCCAAAGGTAGTTGTTATGAATGCCATTAACAGGGTTATATGAATTATTCAAACCCTGGCATGTTTAGACTGTCATCTCAAGAAGGGGCCCATAATCAATCTCACATTGTTCAGAGGTTTGTAGCCCTGCAAAATGTCATCTTATTTGCAAGGTATTGATCAAATGAGTATTAACTATCTGAAACTGAATGTCACCTAAGAAACACCAAGGTCATTTATTGCTATTATTAGTTTCTTCATATACTTTGAGCTTGTGAAAACTCTTCCTGCCTTTGGAATGTTAATGGCTCTCAGAAAGAACTTCCCCACAATGTCTAGAAGACATCCTGAAGAATCAGCCTAAGAATATGTAAATAAAAATGCCAGTAAAAATATCTGCATGTATTTCCCCTTGTAAAATAGCTTTGATCAACAGCTCACAGATCCTGAAGATGTGATGTCAGACTCAGGTCAAAAACACACTTTTCTTTTCATCCTACATGAAAACCGTCTTCCTCAGGGAAAAGAAGGGAATTCAAAAAGGTGCAATATTAAAATCACCATGAAAATACACTCAGGGAAATTTCTGCTTGTGAAATAACCTCAGATATTGAGAGGTACTTTCTCTCACACACTTTCCATCGGTTTTTATGGCACTTTGGTGGATCACTCTGGTAAAAACTCTGAAGAAATCTGTGATCTTCTCTCGAGCCCCAAAAGGAAACTGGGAAAAATTCCCATTCTGGCTCCAGTGGGCTTTGTCTAGGTCCCATGCATCCTCCCAGACCAAGAACTCATGGAATTATAGAATCTTAAGGTTTGAAAAGACATCCAGTGTATTGATTAAAGGAGTGTTAACTGTCTGAAATCTGAGAACTCTCAGGAGATCAGGCTTCTCTGGCCCTGTGAGATCCCATTGCACATTCCCACCTCATTTTAACAGAGTGGGAAAATAAATTTTACTTAGTCCCTCCGCCAGGATAAACTTATCCAGTGGTAATTGTGCTATCAAATGGTGCACAACCTGTATTAAAATATTTATCTTCATCCCCTTTCTTCATGGTCAAGGTAATCCCAGTCAATCTTTGAGGAAAACCCACACTGGTTGTGTGGGGACAAGGTTTGGGGTGGACACAAGGGCAGTGGAGAGCTAGTGGAGCACAGGGGGCTTTGTGATTGATGGAAAGGACTGCACCACTCAAATGATTTCTCAGCCCACAGATGCTGTTACAGAACAGAGAAGGTTGGCTCAAATTATTAATTATCTCCTGAACCCTAAGCAATTGGCTGTTTGTTGAATCCTGACAGCCACACTCATGAAATGTTTTTGTTATCTTTTAAAATTAGGGCTCAAAAGTAAAACAAAACAAAACAACAAACAAGAGTTGACCTGGAAATATTAAAAGTTACCCTTTGGTGACATTTTCTGTATTTATCTGTTCGTTTTTCCTCAAAATACTTTCTCCTTCTACAGACATTTGCAGGCAAAAAGATTAGGTTAAAAAATAACTAAACATTGCTTGGTTTTCTGATAGACAATCTTTGTAAAGTCTCATTGAGACAGTCAAGGCTTGAACAATGTCTTTTTGATCCTAACCACTCATGGAAGGAGAAAGTTCTAAGAATGCAAGAGTAAAATATGCTCCTATTTTTCAGCTCACAGAATTAGTGTGTGGCTTAAATTGGAAGGTCTTTGGGATGGCAAACACATGCCACTTTTTCCAGGAGAGGTCAAGGAGGCTGAGTTGATTCAGCCCTTGTTATCTGTGGCAGTTCTCATGGTGCTGGTGACTTTCTGTGCTCCCAACAGCCCTGGGCTCCTCTGGGGCCAGGGGAACTGAGGTGAGATGAATTAGGGTTGAGAAAAGGGTGAGCAGCAGGTCCAGAGGGCTGTGAGCAGTGTCATGGGGTCTAGCAGGAGATGTGCCACTGGTGGTGTCCCCCCAGGGTTCAATAATGGAGCAAAGAAATGTTTTACTTAAAATTTTTTTTTTTTTTTTTTACAAAGAAATGCTTTTTACTTATTCCTCAGCGATGGGATGAGGGGTGTGTGCAGCTCACTGGTCAGTGAGGGGTCCTCAAAAGGTCACTGACCACACGTGGCTGGGATGAGTGGCCAAAACCCCTGAGGGGCTGTGAAACCCTTCAAAGGGACCTTAACTATGCTTATTTCCCATATTGTACACACATATATAGATATATTACAGATATACAGAATATTACTGGGATATTGCCTAATTTTGGCGTATAGGGTTACTCCTACATATTTCCTGCCTGAAAGGGAAACAAAACAGGGTAAGAATTTACCAAAAGCTATATCCTCTGTTCTTCTTAACAGGTTGGAGAGCTAGGCAGAGAAGAAATGTCTGAAACTTAATAAGGGCAAGGCAGGCAACGCACCTGGGCAGGAACAACTCCAAGCACCAGCAGAGGATGGAGGAGACCTGCTGGAACAGATCAGTGGGGAAGGACCTGGGGGTTCTGGTGGGCAGTGAGCTGCCCCTGACCAGCAGAGTGTCCTGAGGGCAAGGAAGGTCAATGGGATTTGGGGGGACATTGGGAAGAGCATTGCCAGGAGGTCAGGGAGGGGATCCTGCCCCTCTGCCCAACTCTCGGAGGGCACATCTGGGCTGCTGTGTCCAGCCCCTCCCGGGGACAGGAGCACAGGGAGCTCCTGGAGCAGCTCCAGGGCAGGGGACAAAGGTGATCCAGGGCTGGAGCATCGCTGTGCCCAGGGGAGCTGAGGGAGCTGGGGCTGCTCAGCCTGGAGAGGAGCCCCGGCTGAGAGGGGCCTCAGCCCTGGCTGTCCCTGAGTGTCCCTGGCTGTCCCCGAGTGTCCCTGAGTGTCCCTGGGTGTCCCCGGGTGTCCTTGGGTGTCCCTGGCTGTCCCTGAGTGTCCCTGGGTGTCCCTGGGTGTCCCTGGGTGTCCCTGAGTGTCCCTGGGTGTTNCTGTCTGTCTATCCCTGTCTGTCCCTGTCTGTCTGTCTGTCCGTCCCTGCGTGCAGGAGGCTCAGGGCAGTCCCCGGCTCTGCTCCAGGTCCCAGCAGTGTCCCCAGAGCCAGGCAGGGACTGTCCCAGCAGTTCCCCTGCACAGGAGGCAGAGCTGCCCTGGGCAGAGCCCGGAGAGGCTGGGGGGTCTGATCCCGGGATATTCCACAATTCCTGGACACATCCCGTGGGTCTGGAGGGGGCACCAGATGGGCCACGGTGCTCCCTCCCAAGCTGACCCATCCTGGGGGTTTGTACATGTATATATCACTGCCTCCCACACACACAAAAAAATATTTTTGGTGTAATTTTGCATGTAATCATACTTTTCCTTGAACTTTGTTCCCTGAACCCTAGCTTTATTGAAATAACTTGCAGCCACACTTTCCTAGAAGTCAAGTCTAGCAGGACAGCCACGGTGAGTGAGTGAGGATCATTTGCTTTTGCCAGTTTTTAAGCCAGTGGTCAGAAGTGACTCACATTTAGAGACCACACATCAGCATGGCATCACCTCACAAATTTGGGTGCTGTCCTCCCCACAAGGTGACTGTGACACCCACACATCATTCCATTACGGACCACCACATGGACACACCTTTTTTTTTTCCTTTTGATGTCACCACTGCCTAAGATTTGATTGCTTTCAATATCAGAGTGGCAAATGGTAAAAAAAAAAAATATTGGAAATGGATGGTGTTGCAGATGCAGGGGGTGAAGTGTTTAAAGGTCCTGTTTCTTCAGTCCTTCAGCTACATTTTAGGTGGGTGCATAACCTTAGCTGCACTAAGGAAAGGTGGCACAGGGGCAGACAGGGCATGGTGTGGATGGTGCTCATAACAGCATCCATAAAAGCTTCAGTTGCCATGGGGATGCTGACTCTGAACTGATGCTTTTGTGCACCCAGAAAACTCACCCCAAATGGGAGGAGAGCAGGGGGTGTGGTATGAAATGGATACCAAGATTTGGGGCACCAGGGAGTCTGTGGGGGATTGCAGTAAGAAATAGGCTCCAGTCCCTTTGTTTTCTGCTCTGAGTGCATAAATTACATTTTTGGCCCTTAAGCTAAATGTGTAGATGCTGAGGGAGGTCTACAGAGAGCAGGCACTGGTGTTGAGTTCACTGAAGTAACTGAATTTATGGCAGACTTTGGCTTGCAGACAGCCTCTTCTAATTCCTGCACAACAAAGGTCCTGCGTGGCATTGCCTTAATTCAGCTCCACTTCCCTTGTTAGTTTATTTTCTCCACAGCCAAGGGCTTTCAGGCACTTACTGCCTCTCCTCCATGTCCTCCAGGGAAACCCCTCTATGATATTGAGTCAAATTTAGAAGTGTTGAGGAAAAAAAACAAAACAAAAACAAAAACCAAAACAAAACAACAAAAAAACCAAAACAAACAAACAGATAAACAACAACAAAAACCAAACTAAAAATAAAATAAAATTAACCCAACAAAAGCAGAACTTTAAGAACTTTTCAGCATTTAACTTATCAGGTTAAATCTTCCTTTGTGGTGCACATCACTTTGCAGGGTGACTCTGAGATGACTGTGCTTCATAAAACTCACCTGACACTGAGATGAGAGCTACATTAAGTGATATAAAACATTTAAGCTGCAGTGACAGGTATTTTTGGAAGCCTGTATGCCAGTGCTCATGAATGAGGAAATGAACTTTGACAAAATGAATGGTTTCACAGATGGCAGTTTGCTTGGAGCTCTCACCAACAGATGTTTGAGTGAATGTTCTGCAAGGCCTCTGTGTATTTTGGGTTTTATCATTTCATTAGCAAATAGCTATCACCTGGTGTGTACTTGCTCTTTGGAAGCTCTTGATGAGGAAGCTGTTAAGTTATTTTTTTCCCTTGCCTTTTTTTCTTTTTCTTTTTTTTTTTTTTTTAAGGAAAAAAGCCCACACAATACTTTATAGTTTTCTGTTTGGGGATGAGAATGATGGAACTTGAGGTTTTTTTATACAAAAAGTTTTTGTGTGTGTCACAGTAGGTTATAATTAGGTTTGTGAGATATAGAGTCACAGATTTAATTATGCCATGGGACTGAAAGTCCCAAAAAGGTGAGGCTGAGCACCAGAGGTGGGATTGAAACCAAAAGTGGTGTGGAGACACTTGTGTAAAAACCAAATTAAGCCTCAATCAAAATGTAAATTCTACCTAATAGCAATAATATTGCAATATATTTAGACTTTTTTTTTTTTTAAGCATTCTCTGTGCTTTTCAAGAAAAAAAGGCTAAATAAATTAATTATAAAGAAGACAGAGTTCAGGGAAACATTTTGCCTGAATCTGCTGGGCCAGGTCCCTTTCCATCACAGCTCATCTTTTTTATTAAAAATCTCTGCAGCAAAAGTGTTTACTTATAGTGAAGAAATTTTCTTAAAGCTGTGCAAAATTATTAAAAAAGCCACGTTAAAAGCAAAAAGTATTATTTACAACAGACATGCTGAGATGGTAAATAAACTAAATATGTTTTTCTTTGTACTGGAGTACTAGTATATTCAAATTGCCAATCAGAAGCTGGCCACTTTTTCCATCAAACTGATGTACTTCTCATTATTGTGTTTCATTTGAACTTTAGCACATAATTTCATTTGGGGAATAGATCAGAGAAAGTATAGAATGATAGTTCTCTTTCCACATATTCTAAGTAAGACTTGTAGCTTTTCCATTTTGAAACTACAACTTGACTTTCAAAAAATTTGTCCAAAAAGAAAAAACATATGAAACATAGATGGAAAGGGATGGAGTCTTTGAAGAAGAAGAAGAAGAAACCTCAAAGTAAATATTTGGGATCATTCTGGATGCAATAAAAACTAGAGGAAAAAAGCTGAATAATCAGCCTGAACCAACTTCACTTCCCACTTTTTGATTCTGCAACCAAGCTGAGCAGTCTAACAGCTTTTTAGATTAATCATTTAATCCTCCAGCTACTCACAGTAATAAATGTTTGAATATTTTGTTTTAAAAAAAATTGGTAACCATACCAATGTCTCTGGAGAAACAGTTTATTTTAGTGAGGGACAACAAAATAGGGGTTTTATTATTCAATTTAAAACTTTATATTTGTACAGAACAGTCTCCAGCAACAGGTCAGGTGTTCAAACACATCTCCCACATAGTGGCAAGATGCTCAGAAATTAGTGCATTTTCTTCAAAATTCCACAGGTGTAAGCTATGCTCCAATCTGCTCTTGGTGGCTGCGGGTTAACACCTTATAAAAAACAATTTCTGTGTCCAAAAGAGCACAAAACACCTAAAAGTTGTGAATAGGGGGGGGAAATAAATTAAGGAATGTGAGGATGGTTAAAACTGGGAGACCCGTCTGGGAGTGATGGAACTGGGAGAGGAGGAGAAGTGTGAGGGCACAGCATGGATTCCTAAATTGGGATTCACTAGAGAGGAATGGCATTCACAAACTCCTGCTGGCAGTTTGAGTTAGAGATTAGCTGCCATGATGATTTTGGATAAGGTAGAGGGATAACAGAAACAATAATCCTACCCATGGCCACATTCTGATTCACACAGCCTTAAAAAGAATAACTAACATAGCAATAGAAAAATACAGATGCAAGGAATGAGCAGAGATGAAGTGAAATCAGAATTAAAAAAACAATATATTTTAAAACTGCAAATGCAAAAGGACAGAAGGGAAAAGAGAAACTGCTGTTAAAAAAATATAAAAAAGACAAAAAAGATACACTACTGGAACAGTCAATGTGAGCATTTTGGTTATATTTCAGGACCAATTAATGAAAAATAGACATATGTGATTTTTTTGGTCATTGTATTTGCAAACGATAAAGGTTAATATCACAAATAAAGTGGTAAGCAGCACACAGGTGCTATTTTATCACAGCCAACCTGTGAGGAGAAACAGAGGTCAGGAGAACTTTAAAAGGCAGATGTGACTTACTCAGGCTTCAATTTGCTTCCAAAAACATGGTCAGTGACCCTTTAAATCACCAGCCAATTACAAGCATTGTAGTGCCATTACTAATTACATGCTGAGAGTGTAAATTTAAAATGGCAATTTCAATTTTCAGTTCATTGGGAGACTGCAGGAAAATGAAATTGCATATTAATTAGTTCACGTGTATCAGACACCTGAAAGATTAGAGAAAAAAATAACAACTTCTGCACTCATTACAAGTGAGCTATAAGCAGAACACTCAAACCTTTTATTTGCCAGGCTGCATATAAATAAAGAAATTAAACGACAAAGAAAATTGATAATGATGGAACAAGGCAAAAATAGCTACAGGCCTGTACATAATCATACTTTGAGGACTTTGCCCATTACACACGGCTTTCTTTAGAATTTATCTAGCATTAGAAGCTACAAGAGGTGATTGCCTCAGGTTCACTGCGCTAAATGCTGATTTGCATGTCCTAAAAATGGATTTTTCTGGTTTTGCAGCCCTCCACTTCGTCTCTGCCAACACTCACACCGTTTTTCCAGTGCCTTCTTCTGGACCAGGTGCTCCATCACTGGGAGCAGCCTGGAAAAGGCTCCACGTGCAGGCTGCTCCCAGAAAAAAAGCTGGTGACACCACAGAGGAACAGCTCTAGTAGAGGGTTTAACATCTTTTCTCCAAAAACTTCGCCCAAATTGACTTTTTTTTTTTTTTCTTTTTACCCCTCCACAAATGCTTGTGAAGCATCTCCCGGGGCACTGCAGAAACTGTGCAAAAATCAGAGGTGGGATTTCTGCTTCTCCTCTCATCAGAAACTGCTCACCCCACTCGAGGGTCAGTGTTTGTTTCTTAAAGCTCATTTCATGCTTGAAGAACGAGGCAGTGTTCTGATGTAAAGGACTGCTCTGTATAAAGTGTGTCTGTGGATGTCTAAGAAGAGTTTCTGCAAAACACCAAAAAGCACTTTTTCCTTGCAACTAGCATCTCCCTAAAAAGTTTCAGATTTTCTGGTTCCAGATGTTTTAAAGAAAAGGAAAGAAAGAAATCCTCTCAAGACCTCTGCTCTGAAATTACAAAGAATGATTTTAATTTTGCCTTGAACTGAAAAAAAAAAAAAGGATTAAAAAAAAGCACTTGGCAAGTTTTGTGAAAATTATAGACTAAAGTTTATTTTGCAAGAAAAATGAAAATGAAAAGAAGGGAATGCTTAAAACACAATAATTGTGTGATGTAAGCTTCTCAAAAGTCCTTACACCCCATGGCTGTCAAAATTACAGAATAACCTGTACAGGACTGGAATAACTTCCAAAACTCCAAAAAAGAAAACAAACAAACAAACAAACAAACAAACAAAGAAGAAAAGACAAACAACCCTCCCCCCTAAAGAAACTCCAAAAACCAAAACAATACAAAAAAAAAACCCAAAACAAGCAAAAAAACCAACCAACCAACCAAAAAAAAAAACCAACAAAAAAGTTCTTTGGACCTGATGCCACGGGCTGAGATTTTAGACACATTTTCTCCACTGGCCTGATGTTCCTTGCAAGGAAAAGAAAAGGGAAGACTTCCCAGGGAGCAAAGTCCAAGGGAAAAAAGCACAAGTGTGGAGGAATCAGGCCATTAGATATCCCCATCCAGTTCAACTCCTCAAAAAGACATGTCTAGGGGGCCAGTGCTAAATGGTTTTCAAATCTTTCTCCAGCTCATTTAATAAAGCCCACACTCTAGCCCAGCCCAAAAGCTGACTTTTTCATTATCCATTAAAGTTACATTATCTTTCTACTCCCCTGGAAATAATTCTGCTCAGGTCCCCCTGTGTGATCCTTTCCAGTTCTTTTCAATGTATAAATTTCACAGACTCCCTAACCTCTCTGATCTTTATGGAGGAAAACTGACTTATGACACGTGGAAGGGCCTTTGTGTTTTCACTCTGCAATAAATAACAAGCGGCAACACCAGTTTTCGTTCTTCAGCTCTGACAAAATCCAGCACTCCCACTGCACCAGTTCCAGAAAACTTCATCTAATAATGCCTTCTGTCTGCTCTCCATAGAAGAAAAATGAGGGGGTAACTCTGTATGCTCCCCCTCCAGATATTTAGGAGCCTCTCAGAAAAATAAAAAAAGTATTCAGGGCGAAAACATTAAATCTGAACAAATATTAATGCCATGTACACCAAGGTGGGCTCAAGAAGAGTGTGACTAACACAGCTGAGGGCATTATGGGCTGCTCAACTTAGTGCTGGCAGTAAAATGCTCAAGCACCATGTTTTGCTAAATCCTGCAGTGGGTTCACTGGAATGGAAGCATCCTCCTCACACACTGACCATGCTGACCAGTGCAGAAAGTTTTCCCACAAGTATCTAATTCATTAACCTTTATTAACCAACAGCTGAAATTGCCAAAGTTTAGCCCAATTCATCTATCATGGAAACACCATCCAAGCAAAGAGCTGCAGCAACCACTAGATAATTAAAACATTAAAACACAGCTACAGGACTTAATACTCACTGCTTTTGCTGAAGTCATTTTTTGGGCAATCTAGCTCACAGTGAGGGCACTGCCATTTGAATCACTCTAGCAATAACATGCTTGAGTGGGATGAGAAAAAACGAGTATTTTCAGCCCCATGGATTTGTCTGAGCTAACAGCTGTTTCAACCTTAATTAAAACAGTTCTTGTTACTTCCAGTAATACTTAACCTGTGTGCCCAGAGCAGCTCAGCAAAGAGGACCAGCTCTTCCAGCATGCCCTGACACTTCCAAAACCACACTTCAAGCACTTGTCAAGATTTCTCCACCAAGAGATAATGCTGTGATACGCTTCTAGAGGACCCTGGCCACCAAAATGCAGCATATGTGGAAAGCAGGTTGTTTGAAAGGAGCCTGTATAAATCTGCTTCCATGGTTTGGAGCCACAGTGGAGCATATGCACATGGCTTTTTAAATTTAAGGGAAAAAAAAAAAAAAGGCTTGTGCATTTATAAAGCCAAGATTATCACTGTTTTGCAAGTAAATACTCCCTTTTAGCCTGGGCTGTGTCTCTGACAGTGAATAAGAGTCTAGCTGTTCATTAACCACTTGTCTTCATCAGTTTCTTAAGTGACACTGGCAATTGAATCAAGGGTATTTTTTTTTCCCCTCCCCAGCTCCATCTGTTACCTGAATCCATGGCCATCTGTCATTTTCTGCAGCAGTCCAGGCATTCACAAGACCCTTCTTATTAAGCCTTGCATAGTAGGGGTACCACTTCTGGAGTCCAAAAAGAGCTCGGTGGGTGGAGGATGCAGTGATTTGTTGGTTGGACACAATCCCTCCTTCTATCCCTAGTGGGCCAGAGCACCCTGAAAATGGACAAAAAAAAATAAAATAAAAAAAGAATTCAACTGAAAGGATCAGCTGCTCTGAGTTCTGGGTCGCTGTTATTACAATAGCATGCAAATAGATCCAAAATGTCATGCCAAAGGCAGCTGAGAAGAAATAAAGTAATTGACTATATCACTTTTGTAGAACTAACAAATAATAAAAAACAAAAGTATTGCTTGCAAATAGCTATTCTTGTTATAAAATTAATGAAATGGATTAACCTTTCATTTTCTTTTAGCTTATTCTAGCTGAAGATTTGTGAGTTTGGGTTTAATCTGCACAAAGAAAGAAAAAAAAACCCTCAGATTCAAATATTGAAATTATTGTTAAAAATAAAAATTTAAAATTCTGTAATTACTGCAAAGTTCTGTATTGTTGCTCTTGCCTCAAAGTTCAACATTTGACCAATGTGATACAAATTGTTATTGCAGTTATCTCTAGAAATGTGGAAATAGACATAAGTTATCATTCAGTTACATTAAAAATATTTAAAGGTTTATCCATTTAATCAGCAAACCTCCAAGTATGTATTTAACTGTGTTCATAATTTTATGCATGGTATTCATCATTAATTTATTCACCAGAAACACTTGTAGACCTAATCTTTTTTTAAAATCAAGATATTTCTGCATACATTGTTTTCTTGAAGCCACTCCATTTGGGCAGAGGAACAAAAGCATTCAGCTATTGAGAGTAATCAGAACTGAGAAAATTATGAAAATTCATTATATACAAACAATTGGCAGTTCATCTGCTATTCAACACCCAACTGAGTATCTGAGATTTTCCTTTCCTCAGTTCTGATGCAGAATCTGGAGAGAAGGTAATCACAGGAATTATTCTGGCAGCCAGTGTTACCCTGTTGCCCAAAAGATCTTCTGCTTTTCAGGTCAGATGCAATTTTGGCTATTTTGAATGCCACAGGACAGGTGTTTACTTATATTTCAGGTTTTCTCAGAAACCTGGCAGTGTTTCACCTCAAGCAGCACCCAAGAATGAACTCTGAAATCGTACTGTTATGAAATTCCTTACACCACAGGGGCAGAAAGTCACAAATAATTTAATTCCTCATTAATTTAAAGGTATAGAGAAGGAAAAGGGACCAGTGCAATTTATCCCTCTCAACGCAGGGTAGCACAGTCCTCAGGAGTGGAGTGTCACTGATGATGGAGACAAGGACAAACTGAAGTTTCAAGTTGATTATGGTGAGGGACAGGCACATGTTTATGCTCTGAAAAGGTAAAGCAAAGCTCCCTTGCAGGTGGGCTTCAGGGAATGCTCCTCCTTAAAAACCCATCCCAAACTTCCAGGAGATGCTCAAACAAAATCCTGGCCCCGCTCCAATTAATGAGCGACTTGCACCACGTAATGACGCCTCACAGATTTTGTACCAGCCCACAAAGCTCAGTTAGAACCCAAACTCCTCATCTACTTCTCTTTATCAGCCAAAAAAAAAAAAAAAAATAAAAGTGCCTTCAACACTTGGCTAATATCTGCAAAAAAAAAAAAAAAAGACAAATCGCTGTGCTCTCATGTTGCATTGCCAGGAGTGGAGCGGCAACAGAAGAAAACAAATTCTTTGTCACCATCACGGGCAGGAACAATGTGGAACACGCTCAGGAAACCCACGTGTGCTGGGAAAGTGTCATTCCTCATTGTGTTTTCATCAGGCAGTGCTGGAGGATTGAAAGGCCTATTCAAATCTCAGCTGCTTCCCCGAGTATTTCCCGTTGGAGCAGAATGAAATCTTCTGGCGCTTAAACTGATGCTTGCAAGGCAGAGGTAAACTACTCTTGTCTCCTAAGAAAAGTGGGTGTTTTCAAAAGTTTCTTATAGGTAATTGCTAAAAAAAAAATCTGTGCTGTTTCATAATGGAAAGGAAAGTTCACACATATGTGTCTATGCACATGTATAACTCATCAGCATACCCAGGACACAGGCATGGAATGAATTAAACACCTTTAACAGCTGCAATCACAGGCTGATAATTATTTGAAAATAGAGATGTGAAGAAATGGAAGAGAGGCTTTCTGAGGGGACCTGAAAAATGAGGCATGCTGGAGCTACATTGATATTTGCCATGTCTGTCACTGCACCTCGTGTCTGAGATGCATTAAATGTTATTTGAGATATGTGTGAAATCCTTACAAGACAAAGTTGAATCTTCCCTTCTAACTTGAAGGCAATTTCCTTTGTAAGTTTAATTACCAAGAACAGCACTTAACTCTATTTTTTCAGCTATGACCATACACGCTCAGCAGTGTTTATCTTCCCTAGCTTTAGGAGGATTATCCCTGAAATCCAAAGAAAATCGCTACCTTTAGGGAACAGGTACTTTACTGCACAAGCTCCTTATTTTCTTTGCAGTTCCAGTCATGGTTTTGTCACGTTTGTCAGTTTTTCAATTTGAGCTAAACAAAAAATTTACCACTCCTAAATGTTAAAAATTACATTAGAGATATCTTCTGCTTTGGTGTTCAGTTCAGACATAACAACATGAGATTGGATAACAGTTTCTAAACAAGATTATATTTCTTAAATTATCACAAAATTATCCTTTTTTTCTTTTACTGAACAGCCAAGATTTCACCAGAAGTTTCATTAGGATACTGTCAGTGAGGTCCTTCCACTCTTACATCTGCCCTTTTACTCACCCTGTAGGTATTTATTTAAAACAGACATAATTTTCTACAAGAAAACCTTTCAATTCACTTTCTTTTATCAGTTGAAATCAAATATTGAACATATTTTTGGATAGTCAAATACCACAGCAAATGGACTTATCCATATGCTCATTAATTTCTTCCAAAAACTCCACTAGATTAGCAAGTCACTCTTTCTTCTTCTAAAAGCTTTAATGGGGCTATTATTCTCTAAATTCACAAGAAATTTGTTTTTCCTGAAAACTCTCAGCTGAATGACCCTTCTCTGGTTCCATTAAATCTGGTTTATCACTTAAAGAGTGGTTACAGACCAGTTCCTGCACACAATATTAAATTTTAGACACGAAATCCACTTTTCTTCAAGTTATCAATTATTTCTTTAGGTGTTTAAGAGCTGTGATATACCATTGACTACTAACAATGAAAACAAGCAATAGGAGCTTTTCAGTTTGTTTTTTTTTTGAGATGCATATTTTTGCAGAATAAATGCAAGATATGTTATATTCTATTGTTATACTTTTGCTTCTGTTAAATCCATGCTTCTTTTAACAGAAATCATGACACCAACGACATGAGTGACAATGAAATTATGACACCCAATTATTATTGGGAAATAATAATATCACTACAGTGATTGTGTACAACTCAGATTGGTCAATGTTAGTCATTAAATAAAAAAAAAAAGATTTTTTATTAGTTAAGGCAGAGAAGTTGGGGTATGACAAAACAATTGATGCAAAGAAGTAAAGAAAAATTAAACAGCCATTAAGCTGCCTGCCATGGTGCAGATTCTCAAGGCAGATTCTGTCATCTGGAGCTGTTATTTCAGTGTCATTAAAATAGCGAGATACTAAGGCAAGTAACATTGGTTTTAATCCTACAGTGACAATTATGGGTATGCACAAAATACAACCCATTTAATGATTATCCTTTTCTCACCACACACAAACCTGTGCCCATAAAATGTCACTATCCATGGAGATAACAATGCCAAGGTGTACCAAGAGCCACGTGAACGGATCCAGAGAAGGATGGGAAAAGTCAGTACCAGAGGAAAAGTGATTTTTTAAGCTCTCCTGAGAGCGATGAACCTGCCTTGAAGGCTCCTTTTACAACCATAATTAGATCTGGAAACATTATGCACAGTTTTGCACCACAAACCAACTGGCTTTTAGTCCAGGTTTCCCTTGTAGACCAAGGATATGGGGCTCAAACAGCTCCCCAGAAAGGAGATGTGTTCTGTCCTTCCACCCTCATCTCTGGCAACAGCAGATCTCTCCAGCTGAACAATAATATTTGAGCAGAACAAAGTAAGTGACAGTTTGTTTACTGTGGTATACATTAGTATCTCCTCAGAAGAACATTAAAATAGGGAAATAAGTAGCTGATTCTGTTCTTTATAGCAAAAAGACAAAATATTTTAAGATGAAGAGTTACTACAGCAAGAGATAATAAGCAGGAAGCACTGGGTAAATATGTTACTTGAGCATATTTAATTTTAACTTTTTGCATTTATGTCAGTCCACAAATTAAGCAGAACATCCAAATGGTTTAAAAATTGCTTGAAAATGTGAAGTTTATGCCTCTGCAACTAGAATGAAAAGGTTTCTTATTGATGATGAAACACTCCTATATATAACTGTTATTTCCTCTGCTGGTCTGCCTCTAGCTAACGTCATCCAAGCAAACTACCCAAAAATTGAAGGCAGGGAGAAAACAAACCTGCCTTAGAACATCTGCCACCCTTTCTTCCTCCCAAGCACCTCATTTTCTGGAATGGGATTGCCCTGGCAGTGGTGCTGACCACAAGCCCTGGCAGTGGGATCACAGCTGACCTCTGCTCCCCACCACCCAGCCCAGGCTCCTCTTTCTTCTTCTCCTTCCCCCTGCCACACAAACATCCTGCCAGGGACAGCTCTTAGATAACAGCAGGTCTTGATTTTTAAGAGCTCTTTGGATGGGTATTTGAGAGTCTGTTAACAAAGTGCCCACCCCTGTGCAAAGTGATGTTTTTGCAGGGCTTGCTTTTTCACAAGCATTTCATGACAACCCCAAAATCTTCTCTGTAAGTACTACCCAAAGTGATTTTTGCAGAGAGGTGGCTGGAGACACACCTTCCTTTCCTTGAGTTGTCCCATGGACCCTCTCATGGTTTCAGTGATGTGACAGTCCCCAAATGCCCTGGACAATGAGGTTACAAATGACCACTGATATTGCATTAATTAATGCTGGTGTTTGCACATATTACACACACACAATCTAGATTTCTGCCTATTTCTTCTTGTTCTTTACAGAGATTTCCACTCCCTGCCTAGGAGCAATTTTCCACACTGCAGTCCCCCAGGCTGGGATTCACATCCCCCTGATGGATATTCAGAGGGATTTCCTACCTTGAGCAAGTGTGCAAAAAATTTTTACTTCCAGAGTATCCCAGGAGTGTATGGAGACAGCAGTGAAAGCAGATTATGTCTTTTTTCTATAGAATATTGTGATTGAAATGGAGGGTGGTTATTAAGGACTGGTTTGCTTAGTTTTAGTCTGGAAATTCCTCCATTCTGCTCCTCAAGTAGGATGGATAGGATTGCAATTTTCACATCAAAACCCATTTATTCATGGATTAATACTGGGGAACTGCAACAGAGAACAAAGTTGAAGAAGGGACCTATAGAAGAGGAGTAAAATTGAAGAAAGATACAACTTCTGATTCAGGAAGATCCATAAACTGAAGGCCCCTTGAATCTGGGAAAATACCATTTTTTGGCAACTATTTCTTGGTGCTTTTCCCTTTTCTTACACTCATTCATCAATAATTCACTTCTGATGACTGTCTAAAACACAGCCAATGGATTGCCACCAGACCAAGCATTTTTATTCCTGTGCTCAAAAATAAGGGTACATCTGAAACTTCATATCTGAAAAGCTGCAGATTTTTTTAAAAAATATTTTTAATTTTTTTTTTTTTAGTATCTCTCCACGAGATGATTGTGTTAAACTCCATCACATTAAAAGTACTGACATCATCCCATGTTCAAAGTGATTTTAAAGGAACTGTGTGAGGAAGAATTTAAGAATGAAGATTTGTATATCCTTATCTGAGAAAACCATAGCATCAAACTATCTGGAAAAGTTTCTATCCAAAGAAATGCCAACTACATTGCAACAACAACCAAAAAAAAATTAGAGAGGACAAAGCTCAGTTTGAACTTAACTTGGAAAATTTTGTAAAGGATAATAAAAAGTGTCTTTACAAATATATTAATGGTAAAAGGAAGGGTAAGACCAAATTTTGTTTTCTATTGGATAAGGGAGGGAACTTAGTGATGCAGATGAGGAGGAGGTGGAAGTGTTTAACACCTTCCTTGCCTCAGTTTTTAGTGGGAGGATGGCTTTTCCTCAGGACAACTGTTCTCCTGGGATGGTAGATGGTGTCAGGGAGCAGAATGGACCCCCGTTATCCAGGAGGAGGCAGTCAGAGAACTGCTGAGCCTCTTGGATGTTCATAAATCTATGGGACTAGATGGGATCCACCCCAGGGTGATGAGGGAGCTGGCAGGTGAGCTTGTGAAGCTGCTGTCCATCATTTACCAACAGTCCTGGGACACTGGTGAGGTTCCAGGTGACTGGAAGCTGGCCAATGTGACACCCGTTCACAAAAAGGGTGGGAAGGAGGATCCTGGTAGCTATAGGACAGTTAGCCTGACTGATTTACCAAAATATGAGCATTGGTCCAATACTGATACTCAACTGTGACGGAGAAAAACTCTCTAACAATTTAAAGTTACAAAGTGTATGTTTATTCAGCGCTGGGCAGCAGCGTGAGGTCATCCTCTAATACGCACTGCAAAATCACAGGTGATCACAGAGTCTATTTATTGACAAAAGCTTC
>VXBI01008324.1:121725-142972 GCA_013397375.1 Toxostoma redivivum | reverse complement strand
AGGTTTTTTATGGAAAGAGTGATTAAGAACTGGAATTATCTGCCTGGGGAGGTGGTGGAGTCACCATCCCTGGATGTGTTTATAAAGAGCCTGGATCTGGCACTTGGTACCATGGTCTAGTTGAGGTCTTAGGGCTGAGTTGGACTTGATGATCTTGAACATCTGATCTTGAATGTCTCTTCCAGCCTTGTGATTCTGTGAATTCTGTGTGCTTTCATTTAAGTTACAGTATTTACCATTACACTGATAAACATTACTTTTTTTTTTTTTGGTTCTCCAGCTGCATATCTGGATTTTTGGGGAAAAAGAAATTATATTGCATTAAGGCCTTTAGTCTCTCAAACTCTGTTGAGCTCTCATGTAGAAATACATTAATCTTTGTGTGAAAAATGATTTTTACCTTTCATCCTGACACTGTGAAAAATAACATTTCTGCCACATCTGAGTGTTGACATTAACCATCGACATAACTCATAGCCACTTAAATACCACTAAAATTAATCAGAATGAAATAAATAATGGAAAAAATTTAAAAAAACCCCAAAACTTCCTCACAAGAATTAAACTAGACTTATATTATAGAAGGTAAATTCATAGTAACTTTCAAGTAAAATAACTGTCATGCTTATCACCATAGCCCCTAAATGCCATTAATTGATTATGACTATTTTTAACTTAGGGTGCAATAAGATGAAAAAATAAATAGTTCTGAGTTCTTTTTACCAATCCCAACATTTTTTGTTGGACCTGGACCCAGGCAGATATGGGTGAAGGAGATTTGTGCTGTGGTGGATCTATTAATTACCTACCTAATTAATTTATTTCTAGCTGCTGCAAATGGTCGTGGCTAAGACTTTTGGCCAATTAACAGTTGAAGCATAACTTAGGCATTTACAAACAAAATTAGAAACCAAGCAATATTTAAAAATAATCTTTTTTTTTGCTGCTGCTGGCCCCTGCACAATCCATGCATTTCTCCTCTTCTCAGGTAGCGATAGAAATATTTCTTTGAACAATACAAGAAAACTCAACAGCTTTCTATCTTTTTTTTTTTTTTTAAGGAAATTTGCTAATTGGACACTGTTCTGACATTCTGACAACTACAGACAACTTCTTTCACAGTTTCCTGGCTTTATATTTGCATTCGTATATCTTTAGTGGCATGTAGGTGTTTGTTTGTTTGTTTGTTTGTTTGTTTTTGTTTCGTTTTTGTTTGTTTGTTTATTTGGTTTTTGTTTATAGAGCGTGCAGCACAAGGCACAAGGCACTACTGGGCAAGTTGCATTATATTGCAGTGTATTTTCTATTATCCCTAAATTCACTCCAAAGGACCTATTTTGTTGTTGTTGTTGTTTTTTGTTTTTCTTAGTTGTTGTTGTGGTTGTTGTTTGGCTTTTTGTTTGTTTGTTTCAATTTTGGTTTTTTTGCCACAGTACAATATTTCTACTCGAAAAGTTAATGATTTTAACCTAAAGTAGATAACCAACTACAATTATTGCCAATTTGAAGGCAGCTCATGACATAAGCATGCACGGGGTTAACAAATGAACCTTAAATCTGCCTGTTCCAAAAAACTTAAAAAAACTTAAAAAAAAAAAAAATATGAAAAAACCCCAAACCCAAAAGTTCTCTTGCAAGTGAAAATGCAATGACAAGATAGAGTCGTGCTGAAAGACAATCTGCATTTTTCTAGCAAGTCTGCAATAGAAATCAGTGGGATCCCAGCACCAGGGTAATTAGCATTCCTGCCAGCTGGCTTGACAAGGAGCATGTTCATTTGCCAGGAGAGGAGTGTGTGCTTTTCAAGAAGCAATTCTTATTTTGCTGCCTGGAGATGTTCTTTCTGCCTTTTGTGGTTTTGGCATTGTTTTTTTATTCCCCCCTCCAGAAGAACAGCAACTGCTCCTAGAAGTGACAGCGCTGCTTGTTACAAGATGTGTTCATTGAAATTGTTATAAGAGGGATCCACTGGAATAGTTTAAAAACTGCATTTTGGCACTCATATGAATCCTGCATTACAATGGGGTACATGTTCTTGAGAAAGAAGTAAAAGGATGGGAATATCCTACAATATACTGCTGAAGTGATATGTTAAATATGAGCTATATTCACTGTACAGGACAGAAACTGTATGCTAACAACAGTAATTTAAATCTGGCTACACAGAAACAGCCCTTCTTATGGTCTCTAAGCTGTTTCCATCTTCTTCTATAACCCATCCAACTTCTTAATAACTGGAAATTCAGATGTCTTCATTTAGATCTTGCTCCTAGAAGCCATTTGGATATAACCCTATATTCATGTAAAGCAGCTTTAAGGATCAGGCCTTGAAGCCTTGTTAAAAAGACAGAATTAATTTAAAGGTCATGCACATTTATTAGGGTGTGGAAAAAAAATCAGAATGAATATTTAGAAAATTCTGGTTTTATATATATGCAGTAGAAGAATTCTTTTATTACTATAGGAGTGCAGTAAAATGAAATGTTTTATTTGTGCAACTCAACCATAAATATCTACATCCAGATTTTCTGAACGTCACCTTATTTTTCTTTATATCCCTTTATTTTTGCTTATCAACATCTATTTAACCATAAAAAGGGTTTTATTCTGAATTGTTTAGAGAAATAACTAACCAAACAAAGCAAACATTAGGAATGCAATTTATGTGACCCAGCTTCAGCCATCTGAAAATCCCATATCTACCCCAGCCTAGCTGCTCAGGCTCTGTTTGCCATCTGGGGGAGGAAACAGACAACCCTAAATCACAATTTTCATCATTTCATCATCTATTAAAAAAGCATTCAAGATAGATGTAATTAGTTTTTCTGTGTCTACTGACCAGAGCACTATTTCAACTTAGTGCCTAGGTTTAGGAGGATAAAATAAAATTAAATTAATGCAATGAATTTTAAAGAAACGCTGAAAAAACATTGCTTTAAAATGTTGATCTATTCACATGTTGATCTATTTTTTCTGCAAAGCTAGAGGTAAGTAGGCAGTTAACATACCTGGGCTTTACAGAAAGAGGTCTTTGAAGAAGGAATGTTGAGGAGCAGATGAAAATAATTAATAATAATAATAATAATAACAACAACAACAATAATAATAGTAGTAGTAATAATAATAATTATTAATAATAAAAATAATAATAAAACCATCAGCATTTCAGACTTTGGTTTTCCTGCTGATGATCACANCTGGCATTGTTATTTTGATTTTGGAACCACATCTTCATTTCTCTTATTTAAAATGGGTGAAGATTTGTCCCCTGAAACTTGGCATTATCTAGCACTATACAGTTTTACATTAAAAAATAATAAATAACTTTTTGATTAGCACTTTTTTTCCCCTGGGAGCCAGTCACAGGCAGAACACACACACACACACACACATATATATACACACACCTATATATATTTATATATATATACTCATACATATGTATACATACATATATATATTTATATTTATGTAAACACATTTTGTATAGTTTTATAATGTACTTACAGTTCCAATTTTTTCAAATAAATTTAGATATGAAAATTCAGTTCCAACCTGTCCCAACATTTTGGAATTATAGCTGACAAACAAAAATTGTGTTTCTTTCCCTATACCAAATAATTGTTTTTTCCTGGTAGCTGTATAGATAATCAGGATATTTTTAAAAAAGTAAAAGTTATAATTTTAGGGATTACATCTTCATTTCCAGGGGAAGGTAGAGGGCCAAGGAGACTTTTCTTTTTACCTGAAGCTGCTGCTTTTGCAAGTGTGTGCAGACCATATGTGTGAGCTCACACCACGACAGACTGAAGAGGAGCTAAAATCTGAAGGTATTTGAAGCACTGTTTTGGCTTTGTACATTCAGTTTGACTTCAGTCCTGCTTGCACAGAGCACACACATTGTGTGAAGGACAGTCATCCATCCCAGCTCATTATCCCATTAATTGTTTCATGGCTGGGCTGCAGTGGTCCACTCTCACTCATGGAGGTTACATAGACACAGCAGGAATATTCCCAAATACTCCTTTTTTGAAATGCATTTTCCTCCTTTATTAAAAAAAAAATTGATTTTTTTTTTTTTGCCAGGCACATCCTTACTGCCATCTCATCTGCTCTTGAGTTCATGACAGGTTTTTGTTTTTTTCTTCCCCCAAGAGCTTCTAATGCCACCTCTCAAAACATCACTTTTAAATACAAGCAAAGACTAGGCCTTCCCGCACAGAGACAGATTTTTACTCAGAATTAATTCTAGGTTGTGCAAGACCTGTGCATGGAACACTGAATTTTAAAATTTTAAAACTCTGCAGATCTCTAAAATGAATTTAAAATCACCATTGCCCAAAGGAGATGGTATAATACCACAGTCATATGAGCTATAAATCTGATTTAGCTAATCAGACCATCACCAGTAACTAAAAATCTCTAGCTTCAGCATTTTGGTGCTGCTTTGGGGTTGAATATTCAGTGTTTGGAGAATTCTTGTGACCCCAGCACAGCCCAGCTTTGCACATTTTAGCTGTTGGGTATTTCAATCATTCTGATCAAACTGTTTGTTCAGTCCTGCTAGCTCAAGTGTTATATTTTTTTTTCCCCACAATTCAGTGTTCTGATCTGAGAGATATTGAGCAGCTCTGTTGTAATGACTCGTGCTAATTGCTGTTCTGAGGACTCATCCTACAGGCACGACCAAATCAATGTTTTCATTCCCACTGAAGGAATTTAATCAACATTTCCACTGGGACAAGGCAGAAAGCAGATCATGTGTTCCTCTTTCTAGTCAATCATAGGGCAAATGAAACAGTAAAACAGAATTTAAAAACTCCTTTTTTAAAAAAAAATATTTGTTTTTTTACTTCAGCAGACTTGGAGAACATGCAGTGCCAATGATTATGTCAGATTTTTTTTTTGTCCACTACTAGATAAAAAAGAAGTCACAGGCTTTGTAACTTCAAGGTGACTCCTAACTACACCATGAAACAGCACATTTTCACATTCCTGGATGTGGTAATTCTAGAAAGCTATTCATGTCTGAAATCTGATTAACAGAAGACATTCATCTCCATAAGTTTGCTCCACAGACTTAAAACAAAACAAAATGGATTTCCTTGACCTATCAACATTTTAATTATTATTACTCTGATTTCTGAAGTGTGACTCCCAAGGATGTTAGGAGACAGCGTGGCACTGCAGCACTGAGGTGCAGGGTATGATTAATCTTGTTTTATGCCTTCGCATAAAATAATGCACGTCAAAGGCAACATCTTCACCAATTTGCATCATCAGCAGCTAACAAGCACACAGACACTTTCAGACAAGCAAAACTTTTCAAAGGATGCTGTGTTGAGCCTCAGGTCTGCAGGAAGTGACATGAAAATGAGGTGATTAGTTATGTTCCATGCAGCAGAAAGACAGTTTTTCAGACAGTAATGGGAAGAATTGCCACCTATTTGCTGAAGTGTCCAAAGAGATTAAACACTTTTTAGGCTGATGTAGCATCTCCTCCAAAAGCAGTGCAGTATTCTGTTATCACCATGGCCAGCGTGGTCCTTGTGTGCAAGCAGTGGCCATCAGGACTAATCAAATAAAAAGAAATTGAATTTTACTTTTTATTTCTCCAGAGTGCCATTATTGCTGAGTGACTTTCATTATCAAACCCTCTTTCACACTTTTTTAATAAGGTCATAAAATTAACTTTGGGCCTTTATGTGCTCTACAAAGCTCCATGTTGAGGACTCAGACTGAAAGTAAAGTTAGGCAACTCTTGGGTAGTTTGAGATTTAAAACAAAAAACAAAAAACAACAACAAAAAAAAACCCCAAAAAACAAAAAAGCAAAAAACCTCATCCAACAAAGAAATAAGCAAACAAACAAACAATCAAAAAAACTAAAAAAAAACCCCAGGAAGTAGAAATTATTTTAGGCTTCTTTTAGGATTTTTTTTTTACATCACTTTTTCTGGTGGTGATGATTTCATGGCATAGTGCTCTTAAGAACTGGGCCAACAAAAAGATTCAGGATCTACAGAGATGTACTGATGGAGAGTTCTACAGTTAAGATCCTGAGGAACCGAAGCAGAGGTGTGGAAAAGAGACAATATTCCCACTGCAAGTGGCAGTTCTGCCTCACTTCTTGCAGTCCTTTAACAGAGGTGATATGCACAGGGAAAAAGGAAATACAGTGGGAACAGCACACTTGGATTATCAGAATGCACTTGGTGAGGTTCCACATGAAAGGATCTTGCCAGGGAGTGGGAAAATGACCCTGCTATAGCCAGAAGTCTAACTACAGAACAAAAAAAAATGTCTTTTCAGGACAAAATGTTGCCTGTGGCATTCTCCCAGGAGTTTTACCCATCAGTGACCTGGAGGAAATTGTGAGTGGGGAAATTGTGCAATTTTGGTCTCTGGACCAAATGGAAAACTGAGAGAGTGCTTAAAAGGGGGACAGATGAGCCCCAGTGTGCACAAAGGGAAGAGACAAAATCCCTAAAATGTCTGCACTGTGTTGAACTTGGAAATGGCCATGGTTCAAGCTGGAGATTGAGGAGGGATGAAACTTTACATAAACATGGGCAAGTGCTGCTCATCACCTTGACATTAATGAAATTAGGGAGCACTCACCCAAATTCACAAGAAATCAACTTTAAAAAAAGATAATAAATTCCTTATTGGCATGGTGGGATGTGATCTTCTGGAGCTCTCCAGAAGATGCAGCACCCAAGGGTTCACAAAGCAACTGGACAAATTCAGGCACTGCAGGTCCAAGGATGACACCAAAGACACTGACCAGGGCTGTACTTTTAATATTAAATTATTACATTTAAATCATTAAATTATTAAAGTTAAATTATTGTCATTACCACTGCCAGAAACACAATGTTAAGCCACCCATTGTTGAAATGCCTGACCTAATCTGAAGGATTTTTGTAATCTTAAGAATTTACCACTAACATGGTAGTGAAATTTAGCTAAGAATCCCTTTTTTTTTATGCATACAAATGGAATATTTAAAAATAAACTCTCCAAGAAAACACTCTGAGTACATAATGAATACATCCACTAGAATAGAAACTAGACATTAAAAAGGTACTTTTTTCAGAAGCATATCCTTTAAATGCTGTTTATAGGCTCTTTACTTGGTGTTCTATAAGAAATCTGATTATCCAATAATTTGATTTTATATAGAGGAAAAAAAAACCCTAAAAGTTTGTTAGGAGCTTACCAAGAGGAGGGTTGTATTTCTCAGCTGAAAAGTTAAGTAATAATACCCTCTCTACTGAAATAAAAATGGTCAATGAAGCCAGTAGATAACTGTGGCACTCATATTTCAAGTGTTTAGGTAACATCATATAGTCACCAAAACCCAAATAATTTTAGATTTTTGTTTTAAGAGTAAAAAATATATACATATTTGAATTTATTCTGGAGAAAATCTTCTCATCTAATCTTAAATGCTTTTTGAAGGTGTTTGAAGAGGCATAGATTGATTTTGTAATTTTCACTACTATCTATGTAAAAAAAAAACAACAAAACTATTCATAAATGTTATAACAAAGGGCAAATGTGAAGTTACCTGTCAGCAATACATAAATAGTTGTAACTCCACTAATTTCCCTTGATTCATTAAACTCTGATGACTGAATGTGAGCCAGGAGACCTTATGGTGCCAGCAATACCTGCATTAAGAAATTCCATATAAAGTTGCACAAGGCAAAACTGCAGTGCCATTACCAGGGGCAACCTGCTTGGTTCTTTTGATCCAAAAAGGTAACAATATCACTAAACTAAGCTGTTAGTCATCCATAATGATTTATCAAACCTTAAGTTAAAAAAAAAAAAAAAAGTTTAAATTCTCAGTATCTTCTTCACCCCATGTCCTCACTGGGAGTGTAAAAATGCTCATATGATCCCAGAAACTTCATAACTTTTTTTTTTTTTGTCTACATCTCACTTTGTAAATTTTCTTGTGACTTCCAATCCCTCTGGGGTTCACAGGGACCAAAGCATTACAACTCTGGGTGCTGTTTTGCTAATTCAGCTGCAACAGGAATTGACAGGGCAGGGAAATTTGTCTCCCTGGATGACTTTTGCAAGAAGAACTAATCTCAGCAAAACTCAGCATCCAGGGGGGAATGTGAGCCCTTGGCTGTGATGTCTCCTCAGCATCCCCATTTGCATCCAAAATTGTGAATAACAATGAAATGCAGGGAAAGGGGCAGCTCGAGCTGCAGGTTATTCCCCTTTCAGGAGCTGTAAAGTTTAAGTGAACAAGACTGGTTCAAGATAAGGAAATTTCTCCCCTGTCTGATCACATCTGGAGCCACATTATCCATGCTCCAGGTCCCAGGGACCTGGGAATTCTTGGCTGGGAGACTCACACTGCCTCCTGAAGGTGCTCCAAAGTGCATGAAAAAATTCCAAAAATTCCAATCAGAGACTGGAATCTGCTTTTCCCTTCTCCAGCCACAGAGGAGGATGGTGGCCTCTCAGCTTTCCCAGAAGTAAACACTCCTCTGCGTTATATTTCTTATATTAATTCTTATATTTCTTTCTTGGGCTGATTGGGCAGGTATTGTTTTTGCTGTTCACAAAAATTACTCTTTTCTCACCTCTCTTTCCCACTAATTTACCAAACTTCCTACCCAGAAACTTGTCTTGGTGAATCCCTTGACCCTGCTTCTCCTTGTACTTTGCTGCTGTGCTTTGCTAATTGGTGGCTAAAAATTAGATTTTTCACCCACCCCACTTTTTTAAAGTGTGGAAAGTCTCTGAAATTAGCACTCTCCATCACTAAACACTAGTAACAAACAACCTAAAATATAGTGTTTCAATATTTAAAAGAATGTAAAATCAATTCTGGAGAAATGGGACTTCCATAAAGGGGGAAAACACATTGCACTTCATTATTAAATCCCATTTTACTTCCAGTAGATATATCTCTATGTCTAAGATTAAACACAGTTTTTACAGGACCTGTGCCCCATTTCACCTGCAGAAAACTCAGTGGAAAACCCACCACATCCTCAGCAGGGATGAGGCTGAACTGATTCCATCGTGCACTTTGGGAAAGAAATTTAATTCTTGAGGATTTTCCACCTGTCCTTTTTTATCACAAAAAAAGTCTTCCTATCTAAAAATGGGTGACACCCAACACTCAAATTCACAGCTGATGGAAGGGAAAAAGGCATTGTGAAAAATAGAAGGATCAGGAGGTAAGAAAAAGAAGATGAAGAGGTTTCATTAATAAAAATAAAATTAATATTCAGCTTCCTGTATAGAAGTTCCTATCCAGAAGAAAAAGGAAAATTTTCAGAAATTCTGAAGAAAAATGACCAGTTCTTTGCTTTTGAGAGTGGACATGAGGATTCAAATTTGCTTTCAAAGTTGTAAATTTCCAAGCATTATTTGTTTTTCTCTAACTTTGATGTAATGAATTACAACACTGCTACTTTTTGTGCTACATCTGCAATGAAACCTCACATCACAGATGGGTAAAATTGAATTTTGTAGAAAACAGGAAGAGTGTAATTACAAAATTAGGTTTCAGCAACAGGAGCATAAATAGAATTGACATTATTAGAATAACAATAAATATAATATTGCAAACTACACACTGAAACTGATCTTCAGTGAAGGTACGCAATGTTACTATCAAATATACAGATTTGCCAATGGAGGGAAATCATGTTGATGGGTGAGGTCTATCAGATATTGCTGGATCAGCTATGGATATTAATGTAATGATTTAAAAAGTAAAAGTTTTAATTATATTTTCTGTAAAGAAAATTTCTGTCTTCGGCAAAATAATAGCTGGCCAAATTACTTTCAGCATTAATACAGGAAAACAGTCAGTGACACAAAGGCAAATTGAATTAAGAGTTAATTCTGTCAGCTCTTCTTGGAAAGCACTCTATCACACTTGTGAATATTTAAAGTTTTCACTCTATTTCCTTTCACAAAATCATTTGCACCATTCTGAGTCCCTCTTTACCACCACCATGACCAGAAGAAAACAAAATATTTCTCTCTCCCTATTGCTCTGCCACCAAACCTTTCACGTCAGCTCATCCCCTTTGGAAGCCCTGGGACCATCTGATGGAATGAAAAAAATAGTGGTGGTGGCAGCTGGGGACTGGAACAGCAAAATCTTCCCTCATTGGGAAGCTGACCACTTAAAATATTACATTTCCTTCTCCTCCTGAAAGCTGCAGGTGGGAGAGCTGTGCTATATATATATATTTATATATATACATACATATATGTATATATATACATGAATATATATAGATATGTATATACATGTATATATTTTTTTTTCCATTTTTTCTGTAGTTCATATGGGTTTTCACGTTTCACAGCTTGGTTCGAGCTCCAAGACTAAATGAAACTCCAAAAATTTGAGTCATCTCTCAAACCTCCAAGTGATGCAAGGCTCATGCAGTGCTCACTCGTAATTCTCCTCTGTGCCTGGTTTGCTAACTACTGCAGAGCTCGAGACAGTTTCATTATGAGGAATTTGTGCAGCCCTGGAGATGATTTTGCTCAAATTGATGATTCCTGTGTCCACCAAAGGGCAGCAGCAAACAAGACCAGGCTGATTCTTATGGCAAGCCACCCTCCACAATCAATCTGTTTGGAAATAAATACCCAGTACCTTATGCAATAAGCCTTGAAATAAGGTACTTCAAAAATGTTCCTGTGACTTGGCTATTTGGAACTTTTATAAACCGACTGCAGCTGTAAATATTTTGTATTTAATATACCCTTATATGTTTACATTTAATATATACCCCTTTCATACATTTATAATCATTAGAGTTTTTTCATTCCATACTTTTATGAGGCTTTTTTTGGTCATAATAACCTGTGATTTGTTTTGAATTTCCTTCTATAGTCTACAGTCCAGCTTTTATTTGTTTTATAGTACCAATTTCTTACCTGAAAATTATTTTTCATCTCTGTGAGGACATAAAAAAGAATGTGCATTATTGACCAGACCAGGAACTTAAGAGCTAGAGGGGCTACTTTGAGAATAATGGAGTGCTGTAATTTTTCTTTTAAGGCGTAGAAATACTGAAATATTCATTGTCATAGGCTTTGCCACACATAAAAATGCACATAAAAGTTCTTCCAACAACAGAACAGTGGATCATGTTTATAAGATGAGGATTTTTTTTTCTCCTCTGCTCTTTGTGAGTGTCTAGGATTCTAGTGAAAAAGTTTGCTGCTCCCTCAGTAGGAAAAGAGATAGAAGGAATCCCTGACTCCATCCTCTTTTTACTGAGGGTGACTGAGTCAAGAATGACACAAACCCTTTTGGAAAAGCAGATCCACAGGTTAAAGTAAGTAAAACATGGCAAGAAATTTGCCACAACAAGGTGGCTCAATCTAAAGTCAACAATATAGGGTTGAATACAGGGTTGAGTTAATATTGTGGGTTTTGACACCTCACAAAAGCTATTATTGCACTGGATGACTCATGGAGCAAGGAAATGATTATGCATTTAAAATATTCCTACTGGCTCTTCAGGGGCTTGCCTGAGTGTTTTACATTGAGTTTCTGCCAGGTGTCTCGGCAAAGACTGAATCCTCCCCCTCCTAATCAAAACAAGATATTGAGAAATTAAGTTTTCAAAGGGAGATGTTGCTGTACAGTGCCAGTGCAGCAGGATGAAAATGTGCCTTAAGGCACAGGGCTGGGGACTTGGCTTCAACATCAAACACGGAGGGATCAGCCCCATTTCCCTTTTTGTGCTGAACAGGAGAGCTACAGCTCTGATCTGGGGTTTTGCAAACACTTCTGTGCCCTGCACAGGATGCCTGGACAGAGAAAATCCCCAGTGGAACAAAGCCAGGGTGGAGCTTTGTTTGAAGAGCTGATGTTAGAAATGCTGGGAGTTTGATTAATGTTTCTCACTGGGTCATTGCAGTGCCTGGGAGAACATTTCAATGTTAACAACGTGTTCTGTCGTTTCTAGATGACATTTTCTGCCTCTTTGCACTCTGGTACCAATGAGACACGCAGAAATGCCTGCCAGACAACATTCACAGAGTGGTGCAGATTCAGCAAAAATCATCTTTTTTTTTTCAGCAAGAGACTCAAGAGGGGTTTTCTCCAATGCAAATATAGAAATTGTATTCCATTCAAGGTTCGCTGAAATAGTTAAAGATGTGGATAGAGCAGAATTCTTACGACTGATTACTCTCTTTCAAGTTGCATTTCAACTTTTGGAATAATTTTTGCTTCTATTCTTATGGCATGTTCAGAAAAGGAGAAATTACTGAGGTTGAGTTGAATTACACGGCCTAAAGTCACACTTGACATGTAAAAATTCTCCCTCCTGCACTTTCAAAGTGTATTTCTGATATGTTTCTCCTCTGAGATATTTCTGCAATCCAGGGAGCTCACACTAGTACTATTAACTTGATATTACATTTTTCCTTTTTTTTTTTTTTTTTCAAAGACAAGCTCTAAAACTGCATACTATTTTGTGTAGTGAAANTTGGTATGAGATTAACCCCACATAATCCTATAAATCCACAAGGATATAATGTGAATGATAAATTAACTACCCTGAGGACATTAAAAAAAATAAATATCTATGATTAATAATTTTGTATACATGCATCTACACATGCACACAGATATATGCATATCTATAAAACCACATTAATTTTTCCATGAAAGTCCTGAATTTGTCATCTAAATAATGGCTAGCAGGAATTCACATATTTACTGAATTTTTCTGCAGTGTATTTTTAGTGAATAAGCTGAACAACTCTGGCTTTTAGATTTTATGATCTCTGAAGTGAAACAAAGAAAGAAAAATATTAAAATGTAAATAAACTCTTCTCTTTACCTTAAAAATTAATTAAAGAAGAGTTTCTACTTCCTTGATTAGACCATGGTTTGATTAACATTTTTTAACTGGAGTTAAGCTTTGATTTCATGCTCAGGCTCTTTCCCCTGACATTCCTTTGTACCAGCCCAATGCTTGTGTGGCTGTGAAGTTCACTGGATCAAAGAACTGATCTGCTTTAATAATTACCTTCTGTTTTTTTTTTCCCCTTGCCACTCCTTCATTAGTATATTTGTCCAGCTTTGTATTCCAATGATTTCTGACTTTATATTCAACACCAGTATTTGAGATCACAAAACAGGCACACGTTCAAAACAATCAAAAATAAGCTTAAACTCAAACTGCATAATGCATTATTCACAGAATGAGTCAAACTGATATTTTGAGCTGTAGGGAAGACTAGGCCCTCCTAAATCTCACTGTCAGAGATTTTTTTGATAATCAGTAATTTGGGGAACTCAAATCTGTGTTTATTCCTGCCAGCTGAAGGGTTTCACAGTGGCTCAGTAGAAGTTCAGTGTATTTACTGGGGGGGAATAAAGAATATTAGGACTTGAAACTAAGGTTCCCCAGCAGGAAAAAAAAGGCCTATGTGCAATGGGACCTCCTTTACTATTAACAGCTGAATTTTAACAGGGCAATTCCATGGGCTGAGAAAGCCCCTAGCCATGTTCATAGATTTAAGAAAGTGGTGAAATTCTGAGTCCTACCCATATTTTGAAAACACAGATTTCCTGGAAGGCAAATTTTACTCAGCCACAAGACTTCCCCCTGAAAACACACCTTTTTAATGTTTCATAATTTTTGTCAGTGCACTTTTTATTCCTTTATGTCTGCTTTGAGTAGGGCTTTTTCTGAAGATAAGCATGGAGGCTTTATGGTCAGAGCTGGGTTTGTAAGACAGAGATATCCAAAATTCACCCAAGACCATGAGCATCAAGCACAGGAGTAAAAAGGACAAGCACCTGGAGCCAAAAACACCCAACATGCTGCTACAAAAACTCACAAGTGAAATACAGATGGCATGAAAAAAAAATAAAGGTCTATTAGAGAAGATAATGTAAAACAAGTTATTTATCCCTTATTACAAATCCTGTGTGCTGCCCCAGGAATAATTTTGAGAGAAGGAAAATTCTAAAATCACAATTCATCAGCATGCTCTGGATGAAGCCACCTAGCCTGGGAGTATAAGGCTGCATGTAAGCAGAAGTCTTGAGCAGCTCTTTATGCCTGGATCTGTCAGATCTTTGGATAATTTTTTTAAGTTAAAAAGACACTGAAAGAACAGGCATTTTCAAGGGAATAGAAAGAAAATGCCACTGATTTCCACAGAGAGGAAGGCAGGAGGTAACCAAGAGCAATAGAAACACACACTAAACCATAAAAGCAGAGGAAATTGATGAAAACAAGGTGGAGGTACACTGCTTAGCAGGATATCTGACATGCTAGAAAAATAAATTGGTGCACTTGCTTTGAAGGCAAGTTCTACATATGGGCATGTTGAATCCACAGAAAAGGAGGTGAAGGGGTCACAGTATATGTAAAAAATATTTATAGTAACTATTTTGATCTAGATATTTAAAGGAAAAAAAACACAAGAAAATTTGCCATATGCTTTAATGGCAGCAACTCTTGGCATTTAGCAAAACACAGCTCCAAAATGCACAGTGGTGGAATGGTAAGGTGTTCACTGTCTGGTGCCATCTGCTTGATTAAAAACATTAAAATGGAAGGGGAAAGTGATCAAAAAATCACCTGTGGAACTGCTCACATTACTGCAATTCACTACCCACGCTGATCATGGGAGATTTTAGCAATACAGATTTGCACTGGATAATGCAAACAGCCTGACACTGATGAAAGTGCCTGCAAGAGAACGTTGTGATCCACAAAATAAATAAATAAAAAAGAACAAAAAAACCAAAAACAAACCCTCCAGCCACAGGAGAAACTGTCTTGGAAGCAGTACTTTATTTATGGACACTCCAAGACTATGGAGAGCTGTAATGGACTTGATCATAATTGATAGCTTGAATTCAGCACAGAGGCAAGAAATTTGATCAGAGAGTGGGAGAGCAGAAGGGGATGCAGCTGCATCAAGGAAATTCTGAGGGCATAAGAAATCTGGGGGGTAATATGGAATTAATACAGTTTAAATTTTGCATTTAGAAGATGGTGAAAGGTGCTTTCTTCCCATTCTGTGTTTGCTAAACATCTGCAGGCGGATTCTGTAAATACCAGATGTTTGTTAAGTGTCTCCTAACAGGCTGATAAGCTCATTCCAGAATGGCTGAATATGTTTTGAGGCCATCAGTGATCTCAAAATCCACTTTACCCTGATTTTGCCTCATCCAAAAATGAGAAGCAGCTGGTTTAAAAAACATTTATGCCTGAATTGCTAAAACCAGCCATAGGTAATGAAAGAGAGAAAGAAAGAAAGAGAGAGAAAAAAAGAGAGGAAGAGAGGAAGAGAGGAAGAGAGGAAGAGAGAAAGAAAGAGAGAAAGAAAGAGAGAAAGAGAGAAAGAGAGAAAGAGAGAGAGAGAGAAAGAAAGAAAGAAAGAAAGAAAGAAAGAAAGAAAGAAAGAAAGAAAGAAAGAAAGAAAGAAAGAAAGAAAGAAGAGAAAGAACTGAATGTAAGCAATGTCATCCATGCCAAAAACAAACTTAGAGGACGGTCAAGGGGGTCCAAATATGGTTAAAATCTCATTTTAGTGCAATTTTTGTGCTCAGTTTCAACCTTTTCCTTTTCAGGTCAGCTGAGACAAGCTGTACTAGTTATTTCACAGGCTTTGGGGACTACTCAGAAGGATTTGGGGTGGGTGCCACACAAGGCTCCCAGGACTTGGGTGCAGCACAACAGTTGAGATAAAATGGAAGGGAATTATTTAGGAGATCAGCTAAGAGGAGTTAATTGTGGTGAAATTAAATGGTGGAATTTAAAAAGAGGGAAATTGCAGGCGAAGGTCTAGGAAAAACAGTCTGAAGTACAGGAGGTTGATGAGTAACAGGACAAATCCTTGTTGCAATGCAGTGATATTTGGGCTATAACAAGCTAGATAAATCGTTGGGAAAAGCATCTTGGAAGAGCAGCTTGCGTGATCCACTTTTGCAGTTTTTTTGTTATTCTACATCTAGGATATTTTACATATTCTGTGATGTTACTCAGGAATCTTTGAGCGTTGTGAGGTAATTCTGAGACAGCAGTCAGTAATTTACATAATTAGCATAACAGTATTTAATTATATGATTACTGTAAATATGTGTAAAACTTTGATGGTGCAATTAGAATGTGTAATAACTACTTGTAATTACGTAATTAAATGTGATGACATAACCAAACTTTTAATGGAAAAAAGAAATTATTTTCAAGCCCAGCTATAGAAAATGACATAGTACAGACTTATAGAGATGTTAAACTATACATATTTATATTTATATTTATGTCAGTATGAATCACCCAAAATAAGACTCAGAAAGACAGAGTGTGGGTAACATATTTTCAATAGAACAGCAGAGTTCTTTCATTATTTCAATAAATTGGAAAATTTCAATTTTTTTTGTGCATATATATGCTTTCTGTTATACGCTTTCAAAACCAGAAATCTGTGTGTCTGAGCTTATATATACACACACATAAAACTTAATTCAATTTAATATATAAGATATGCAACTTCACCCACAAAGTTATTTTTCTATATCACTACAAATGCATCTGTTGAAAAAAAAAAGAACATAAAATAACAGATGATGGTTCAGAAAATGCAATGATCACTTAAGTAATAGCTCTGACTACCCTACTTCCAGCAAAACAGGAGATTGGGTTTATGTGATCTATTATCTGAATAGTGTTCATGATGCAGCCAAAATGCAGAAGGGATAAACTCTTGAGGAGATGGATGAGATTCCTGGTAGAATTCCAAATGGCAATTCAATTGCACCTAATAAGGAAATGCATGAATTGCTTCACCAGCAAATTCTGAAAAACACTTTAATAGGCAGGTTTTTTTTAATAAATTCTTTCAGGTAGCCACAGAGACCTGTGAATTCCTCAAAGCAAATCTTAATCTTTTATCCCTCTCTAGAACTACATACAGGTTATGTTGGGTGCCTCAAATATCTTTTTCTGTGGTGAATAAATGTGGGAATTCACTGAAGCTACTTCAAAAAAAACATTTGTTGTTATTGATCCATCCTGCTTTCCTCTCTATTCCCCCCATACATCAAAAATGTGAATGCAGGAAAAAGAAAAATATTTTTCAGTTTTGGCTAATTGTCAAATACTTTCCTGTTTCTTTTTATGGTAATATACATTGGAACTATCTTGGCTTTATCCAAAATACCATAATTTTAGCATCTTTTATTTGACTAAAACACACAGGCTTTCTTCTTTACAGCATTTAACACCCAACAGTCTCTGATATCTAACTGTTAAGGTGTATTGCATTTTGTGGCAAAGCAGTTTATTCTATTTTTGTTATTTTTGGTCTTCAGGATTACCTAGTCTATCATACATGAAGAACTTAATGAACCAGACTTTTATGGTGCATCCATAGTCAATGTTATTGTAAAAATCTTGTGATATTATTCCCAGGACAGATCCATTAATTAATTCTATTAATGACTTCCCCACAAAGCAGTGGTCGAAATTTCAGAGGCTAGAGACATGTCAGAGCAAATAACAGACATTTTACCCTGTTCTTACACTTGTTGATTTCTGCTAATAACACTGCTGAAGACAGGATATTTGATGAGANTTACATTAAAGCATTTTGTTTTGTTGTAAAAATAAAATCTTATATTTTATATTATTAAAAAATAAAGTTTTAAAACCATGCTGTACTTACTCTGTTGGCAGTTCCTTCCCATAAATTCACCTGGGCATTCACAGGAATAGTTGGCAACAAGATCTGTACAGATTCCACCATTCCTGCAGGGCTCAGCTTCACATTCATTCACATCTGCAGGAAGCACACGAGAGGATGTCAGGGTGAGCAGAGAAATGAGAGAAATGGTAAAAGCAATAAGCACATGTTTAAAAGAACTGAGAAAAAGAGAGAGGTTTTATTATAGAGAATATGCAATATAATTTAAAGTTTTGCTCAAAGATGTCCAGTGTAACTTCCAGTGGATATCAGGGCCAAAAGTCACAGTTTAGCCTTTAAAAAAACCTCAAATTTTAGTAGTTCTAATGGAGTAATCAGCAGTGATTCTTGCAACTTCAAGGAATGTAGCTACTTCTTTATCAACGGATGCCAGTTAAGGATGTGTCTCAGTTCATCTTAATTCATTAAACATCTAATTGACAAGGTTGTTTAACCATCTAAAAAAATTCCCTTCCTCTGAATGAGTTAGTGGGCAAATTGAAAATAATAACTCAATCTAGAAGCCAGCAAATTTCATTAAATTCAAAAGACAGGAAAGGTGGGTAATCTCACTTGAGTTCCTCTTTCCCAGTACACTTGGTCAAACGCTGCAAGAATAAAACTCCCCTGTGTTTTTCAGTGTAGCAGCCTTAAAGTATAATGTCAGATTCCCTTTCTCAAATGTGACACAGAATTTTTTCACTCACCATTAAAAAAGGCAGAGGGAGGATACTGATGCACCGTAATTAAATTTCTCAGTCTCCTCATTTATATTTATTCTACATGGAGCAGAAATGTGTAGATTTTAGATGTCACTGCCCAAAAGGGCTGCACCTCTGCAGTTAAATATTTTAAAAAGGGTAGAGGATGTGGTAAATAAGGTAGATGAGATGGTAGATAATATGGGAAATTATTGGGAATTGAAGTCACCTCCTTGCTGTGGTGTTGAATCTGCTTCTGTCCCCAAAATCCAATTTTTTTTTTTTTGTATTTTTCTACTTTACACTATTTTACTTCTTGTTTAACTATAGATATTTATTATAAATTTTGAAATTATTCCATCATATCAGGTGCTTTACTTAAATGTGTGACAGATTTGGTCTATGAAATTCCTGCAGTTTTGAAGGGAATAAGATGGCTATTTTGAGTTTCTTTATTTGTAANTAATGGAGTAATCAGCAGTGATTCTTGCAACTTCAAGGAATGTAGCTACTTCTTTATCAACGGATGCCAGTTAAGGATGTGTCTCAGTTCATCTTAATTCATTAAACATCTAATTGACAAGGTTGTTTAACCATCTAAAAAAATTCCCTTCCTCTGAATGAGTTAGTGGGCAAATTGAAAATAATAACTCAATCTAGAAGCCAGCAAATTTCATTAAATTCAAAAGACAGGAAAGGTGGGTAATCTCACTTGAGTTCCTCTTTCCCAGTACACTTGGTCAAACGCTGCAAGAATAAAACTCCCCTGTGTTTTTCAGTGTAGCAGCCTTAAAGTATAATGTCAGATTCCCTTTCTCAAATGTGACACAGAATTTTTTCACTCACCATTAAAAAAGGCAGAGGGAGGATACTGATGCACCGTAATTAAATTTCTCAGTCTCCTCATTTATATTTATTCTACATGGAGCAGAAATGTGTAGATTTTAGATGTCACTGCCCAAAAGGGCTGCACCTCTGCAGTTAAATATTTTAAAAAGGGTAGAGGATGTGGTAAATAAGGTAGATGAGATGGTAGATAATATGGGAAATTATTGGGAATTGAAGTCACCTCCTTGCTGTGGTGTTGAATCTGCTTCTGTCCCCAAAATCCAATTTTTTTTTCTTCTGGCATACACAAACTAAAAAAAAAGTCACAAAAATGTCCCAATCTTATGCAACATGGCTTTGTTCAGGAGAATCAGAATTCAGTTCTGTCAAAAAATTTGCTTGATATTTGGGAGCTTGAGTATGTGACTTTAGTACACTCTGCTTGATTTTTTTTCCATTTTCCAGGACTCTGTATTAAAAAACCCAGTGTTTTATACAGTGAATAGGATAATCTTCCCATTGCTATGAACAGAAATGCAGAGACAGATCTTCAGCAAAATATGAAGGCTAGTTTCAATGGTTTGAACCAGAAAAATTTCAGATTTTTATGCTAAAATTAATGATGGCAATGGATCTCTGGGCTTCTTTTTAACCCCTCATGTTTTACTATTTTTCACTTATAAAGATATTACATACTGGCATAATAAAACTTTAGAGTTCGCTGAATTTTTTTCTATTAAATTTGAACAAGGAGAGTAACAGCTTAGAGTGCAAGAAATAGAACCTGCCAAGGGAAATGACCAAAGAACAGACCTGCTCAGTTCTAAATTAAATTCTTTATATGTATTTATAAAATTTAACAAGATTCTTCAGCTCCCTATTTGCCTTTCTAAGCAAAGCCCATTAACCTTACATTTTTATTGGGTTATTCATCATTTTAATACAGGCTAACACATTTCTGGGGGAAAAATCCAAGGTCACTGTGAAATAAAAAACATTAAGTGAACATATGAACTATCTCTCACTTGGTGAGATGCAGGTGGTAATTTATCCTCTTAAAAGCTTTTCTGTGTAAAGACAATATCTTCTCAAGTTATTTTTTTCCCCTAATTTTCCATTTCTGTTGAAATATCTAGGAGAAAAAGCACAGCTTTCCAGAATATTTCATATTCTCTGTAGCGATGGAGAAAACAAACTGAGCTTGAAGCACCACATCCTTTTAAAGCAATCCTCATATTCCATCCCCATGGAGCAATCAGTAATAATCAGAGCAGAAAGATGGAAGTTGTTAATTATTATCCTTGTTATTTAGCTTCTGCAATGATTTTTTTCCCCAGTAATTTCAGAACCTCTAGTCCCATCAGTTCAAACAAATATGTCATATTTGATGAATGAACAAGGAAAGATTGTTCATTGCATCAGGTCTGACATGTTTAGTTGAAAAGAAAAATCAACCAAACTATCTATGAGAGTTTAAAGAGCACTCTTTAACATGTGGTAAATAACAATTTCTACAGAATTATGTCTATTTCCTGTTATTATTTCATTTGACTGAACGTGCAGAGGAGAATAATATTTAATTAGGGGTGGGTCCTATGAATTTTGGTGAGAATATGTTCAAATTCCTAGATGTGCCAGTTCTAATACCACATTTTACACCAGCTGGTGTGTTCCCTCCTTCTGAAAAACAGAAGTTAAATTATCATGACAAGAAGTAAATTTCACTAGAATTTTTAAAATGCCAGAGTTTCTTGAGTAGTTGCTCCTACAGGCAGTAAAGACTCATACAGAAACCCCCTTTTCTGTTATCAGGTTCTAATTCTTCACTGACCAAATAATTTACCTACATAAGAAGGATAGAGGTTTTCTTGTGATGTAAATTAATAATGCACAGTAAAATCACTACAGGTTGCTCATGATTTTTCAGGTCTTAGCTTCAAGGCAGATTATTTTGCTTTGCACCAAAAAAAAAAACAACCCCCAAACCCCCCCCTC
>VXBI01008324.1:95985-111403 GCA_013397375.1 Toxostoma redivivum | reverse complement strand
CTTTTTTTTTTTTTCCCTTTTTTTTTAATTTGTCTTTACAAACAAGCTGTGGCTCTGCTGGTAGATAAAACCAGCACTTAGAGATGAAGGAAACAATGGGATGGTTTCCACTGATTGATGGATGGGAAAAAAGATATTTTCCTTTACAAACAAACTGAAGGTTTGCTGATAAATGACACTGGATGTTGAAAGATGAAAGGAGCAATGGGGGAAAACTATGAATTCTATAACAATTAAAAATGAAAAAGGGAGGGTTGTACATTAGAGGGGAATTTTAGGTATCAGGTATTCTGGGAAGTCTGCACCTCTCAAGTATCTCAGCAATGGGGAAAGAAAGAGGGAAATGCGGCCAGGAAATCGGGATAAAAAGGAGATGGACATAAAAAGTGTGGGGAATAAATTCCCAGATGCAAGTTTGTCTCTACCAGGTTGCTGTTTATGTTAACTGTTTATTTGTGAATGCTTTATGTCTTTGTAAACTGTAAATGTTCTCAGCTGTCTGTCCTTTCTTGGTGCCTATCTTGTATCCATGCCCAGCCATAATGCTCCTAAGTTGTTTGTCCCTTCCCAGTTCCCATACTTTGTTGTATCCACGCCCACCTCTCCATTTCCATTTAAATTACATGCAATCGCAAGTGCTCACGGGACACTTTCAGAGTTAGAAACCCCTAAAACAATGAGTCCAAATAACATCTAGAACTGAGAATAGTGTTTTCAGGTCAGGAAATTAGTGAAGAGAAGGAATTTGCTATCTGGAGCTGCTTTGACTTGGCGCCATGATCTGAGTATCTGATAAACATGGCCTCCCTTGACTAGGAGAGAAAATAGGCTTTTTATGGAGCATGTGAGGGTGGGAGGTCCAGTTCTGCCCAAGTACAAAGCTGCACATCTCCTCTGCTGCATTGATCCAGCAGGAATAGAGATCATGTACAGCCCCTTGGATTCCCCACCCACAGCTGACTAATAATAAAGGCCTTACACAGGAGCAGGTCTCCTGGCCTGGTCATTACAAAAAGGATTTGGACATGAACCTCTGGTGTTTGTGGGTTAATTTTCCTGACAGGAGGCTGGAAAGCAGTGCCAGGGAAAGGCCTGGGGGCCCTGGGCAGGGGCAGTGCCCTGCAGCCAGCAGGGACATCCCTGTCCCGGGGCACCGGGCCCAGCATGGCCGGCCGGGCCGGGCAGGGATTGTCCTGCTCCGCTCCGCTCTGCGCCGGGCCTCACCTGCAATGCTGTGTGCAGCTCTGGGCAGCACGCTGTACAAAGGACATGGAGCTGTCAGGGACCGTGCCAAGGAGGGGATGGGCGTGGGGAAGGGCCCTGAGGGGCCATGGAGGAGCGGCGGAGGGCAGCAGGGCCATGGAGATGGAGGAGACTGAGGGGAGCCCTCAGGGCAGTGCTGCAGCTTCCTCATGAGGGGAAGAGGAAGGGCAGCTCTGATCTCTGCTCCAGGGACAGCCACGGGAGCCAGGGAATGGCCTCAAGGTGTGTCACAAAGGTTTAGGTTGGATTTTGGGGAAAGGTTCTTCCCCCACAGGGTGCTGGGCACTGCCCAGGCTCTCCAGGGAATGGTCCCAACCCTGAGGCTTCCAGACCTTCAGGACAGCACTACCAGGGACGCCCAGGCTGGGATTTTGGGGTGTCTGTGCAGGGACAAGGTTTAGGCTTGATAATTATTGTGGGTCCTTTCCAGCTCAGGAGATTTCCTTGATTGTACATTGGATTTTGCTGGTAGAGATTATGCATCAGGTCAGCTGGCCAGAAACGCGTGGTCACTGGCCTTTCCAGCTGGGCACCACAGGTAAAATCCTCTGTGGATAGCTGGGATGATGCCTCAAAGTATAATGGAAAGCTGCTCTCCCACCTGTGTGCACTTTCCCAATCCTTCTGTGCCAAATACCACATGATGTAGAGGAAGAAAGCAGAGATCTCAGTAAAACCCTGGGAAGGGCTTGCTTACATTATTAAACGTGTTTGATTAATAACCCTTATTCTTGGAGTGCAATGACTTTAGTTATGTCAGGCAGAGTTAATGATCCTCAGAATATAAACCCACATGCAAATCAAACCCTTAAATCTGAGCCCTGTATTGCTTCAAATGTGAATTTTCCCGGTTGAATCTCTGTCTTTTCAGCTACTTGCGTGGCAGCCAGTAACACATATTGTGTCTAATGTCCTAGATTCCTGCTTCTTCCAGTAGGCAGTCTCTACTTGATAATCATAATAATGCATACTGTATATCTCTCTGAATATCTGGGGGGTTTTGTGTTGTGAGGGTGCTTTATCTCTCTGTTTTCTTTTGTGTCTGTTCATTTGTTTGGAGGGGGGTTTGGTGTTTTTTTTCGGTTTTGGTTTTGGTTTTGGTTTGGTTTGAGTTGAGGATTTTGTGGGTTTCTAGTTTTTGGTTTTGATTTGGTATAGGTTTTGTTGGGTTTGGAGTTCTTTTCTTTGTTTATTTGTTTGTTTTGCTTATTTTTGTGGGATGTTTTGTTTTGTTTTGGGGTTTTTTTGGGGTGAAGAATCTGTCCATTTCAGTTTTTGGGATGTTTCCATGAATTTTGACTTGTTCTAAGCTGTTTTAATATAGAATCACAGACTGGCTTGGGTTTTAAGGGACTTTAAAGATCACCTAGTTCCAAACCCCAACCATGGGGACTTCTCCAGCTCTCCTGGAGCCCCTTCAGGCATTGGAAAGGGCTCTGAACTCTCCCTGGAGCCTTCTCTTCTCCAGGTGAGGACCCACAGCTCTCCCAGCCTGGCTTCATGAGAGCCCTTGAGGTGATTGATTCCAATCAGATAAGTAAATGCCCCTTAAATAATGGAGGAATATTTAAAGAATAGATTTGCTGTGGGTATCAGCACAAAACACTGTCCAGGCCTTTACCTGAGGCAGACTTTCCTGGTTTGGGTTACTTTATAAGCTTTGAAATGGGAAACTCTTTTTTTTTTTTTTTTTGTACCACTGGGTAATCAGAATCTTTTCAGGCCACCATGGCCAATTAATATGTCTTGCAATAAATAGAGAATGTACAGTCAGTAAAATTGCTTATGATCTCTTTTATAGTTTACATATTAATTATTTATATGGGTGAAAGGTCAACAAATCTCAGAAATACTGATAGGGTGTTTGTTGATGTGAATGATAAAATACCAGCTTTGAGAAGGTATCCTGACTGCAAAATCAATCACCTGGCTTAATTGATTTGGCAACAGAATATTAGACATGAAAGAAATCCAAGATAAAAAGCTTTGTACAAGAGAACCATAATGTAGCTTTTGGAATTCTTGACAGTGTAGAAGAGATGTGCCTTGCAATGAGGTCATTTTAATTTATCTCTTTATGATAAATTCAACAGACTTCTTACTTGATTTACAGTGAGTTAAGAATTGAATTGCTAAACTTCATGAAGCAGAGGAATTTGTATCAAAGGAACACTGTGATTTGAGCTAAGGTGATATTGTATATAAATGTTAAATTAAGTCCACCACTGAAAAATCCCACAATTCTCCCTGACAGCAGAGAGCTCCGTGGCTGCCTCTCGCAGCTCCATCCCCAGAGACCCTCTGAACACCTGGACAGGATATCTGATTTATCATCCCATCTTAAATCAGATTAGGAAGAGGACTAAATTTCATTCTCCCCCAAAGAGTAACTGTTCACATAAGCTTGACTTTTCTCAAATCACTTCAGCTGCCCTTTGGGGTTGTGGTGAGGCTGGGTCAGCTGTGTGAGAGCTTTACTTTGCCCTGAAGTTGACACTAACACACTTTGCTGATTATCAGGATCGTTAGCTAACTCTATAGACCTCAATATTTTTAAGAGGATGCTGTGGCCCCAGAAAACAACTCTGATGAATCACTCCATGATGCACCAGCTGTATGTTCTTTGCTCATTAATTAGGTGACAAAAGATGGCATTCCACAGACAGCTTAAGCTCAGAGACACGTTGTGCTTGATGAGAACTTGTGTTATTATTTACTTTAATAAAAGTCAGCTCCTCGATATTAGAAGTGTTGTGTGCCACGTGGCAGGTCCCATGATGGAGCATCCCTGGGCACATGAATCCATGTGAGGGTGTTTTCACATGAGCTCATCCACGTGGCTGGGCACCAACCACCCATTTCCATCCTCTGAAGGAGGTGGGTGTATATTTCACTAGATTAAGTCAGTGGCATTGCCCACGTTACCCACACAATTAACTGAGAGTGTGGCCAAAGGTAATAAAATTAAGTATCCATATTCCAGTCTTTGGAGACACTTTCCTCTGAGTATTTAGGAGACATAACATGAAGATGTTAGCTGAGCTGGACTGTGTTGGTCCTTGATACTTCAGATTATAGACAAGTATCTAAAAGGAGCAATTAATTCAGGTAGGCTGGATTCAGGGCTTATTCACTCTGATCTGAGTGACTGAACTAATTTTTACGTGTGAGTAGAACTGGATTCTTGACTATTTCCTTGAGTTTTTTACCTTCTGAGTAACAGCTGGCTTCCAAAGGCATCAACATCATAAGATTTTAAAAGCCATGCTCTTGGTTTAAGAGCCAGTCATGCACAAAATGGAAACCCCAAAATTTCTCTCATGAGCTCCTCCTCAGGCAAGCACTTGTTTAAAATTAGCTTTGCATGTGAAAAAAAAAAAACAAACCAAAACCAAAAAACCACCAACCCAGTTTCTATTTAATAACAGACAATGCAGATTACATTTATAGTTAGCACACGACCTGCTCAATCACTAGCAGATGAATATCCCTCACCAATTGGTTTTGATTGCTGGTGGGGTGGAGTTAGAAGCAGAAAAACTCCTGACTCTGTGCCAGCAGCAACTAAAACATCCCTGAATTATCAGTGATGGTTCCAGCACAAATTCAAAACACAGGCCCACACCAGCCACTGTGAAGGCATCTAACTTTCCTCCAGCCAAATCCAGCACATCCAAAATTTCTTTCCCCATGTGGTTCATTGTAAGTTCCCTAACTACACACTCTAAGATGAAGATATGTTCAAAATCTGGACTGAAAATATGAAATTGTCTCCAAATAAATGATAAGGATTAGAAAGATCCAGAAACTGTATTTTAAACAGGGTTAAATTTGCATCTGATGTAAATCTGGAGGTTCTGCCCATGAACTTAGATACTGTGATTCAAAACATTTATTCATTATTTATACGGATGTAGGTAAAGAAAGATGTAGAAGACTTATTTATTCAGAAATTTCTGTTATTTTTTCCTTTTTATTTTAACATTAATCAAAGCAAACCCACAAACACTACTGAGATAAGAAGATAGCCCTTCTATTTCAAATACGCTTCTGCATTAAATCCCTGCAAAATATGTTTACCTTGTCCTTGCCATGGCCTAAAACATGCATAGCAAATCATGTATTGTTATGTCCAGTGGGTTGGCAGTCAGGTCACTTTCTGAAGGCAGCAGCAGCATCCTGTGGTATTAGCTTGCTCATAATGTAAAGGCCAAAGTCTGATATACTCCAGAAAACCAGATCTGATATTAATCCTTAACAGTGCAGGCAATAAAAAGGTTCCTATCTATAAATACAATAAAATTTACCATGTGGAACTTACTGTGCTGGCAGTGAATCCCATTAAATCCCTGTGGACATTTACAAACGTAGCCTATGAACGTGTCGCCTCGGTACGCTTCACTAATTTCACACGTCCCACCATTATGGCATGGATTGGGAAGGCAGGGTCCTGAGAGAAAGAGGAAAAAAAAAAAGGAGAGAGAAGTATGTACACATCCACAATAACAAACATAATATTGTCAGTCGTTTATAAGCATTCATTGAGGAAATAAAATGCCTTACGCAGGCCTTTATATTCCACTAACTCAGTAAAATACACCCTTTACTTACTTCAGATAACTTGCAGCACGGGTTTTTATGAACAAGAAAAAAAAAAATGAAACGTGTCACTACTCATTAATCATGGCATTAGTTTTTAATGTGAGAGAAGACAGGAGACAGTGAGGCTAAATCTTGCTCTTCTGTTAAAGATAACAGGCATTCCAGCTTTTGCACCACTGAGGAAATAGGTATTAATCAAACATGCCTATCATGCACAGAGTGACATGTACAATGTCCCTGAATGATCACTACATGTCAAGTTGGCAATCTGAGGAGATCTTTGCTATGGCTCCAGGTGACTTTCTGAAATGTGAGTATCTGGGCCAGCAGTTAGCAGCTACCAAACCAACTATTCCTTTCCACTCAGTGCCTCTGTGGCACAGCCACTTCAAGATGATTTGAAAAAGCTCCTCTGACTAAATTTTCCTTTTCCCTAACATGCCACATGGTGGGATGCATAAAATTTCAGCACAGGGGTATGTTAGGATTGCAATTACTATAATTTTAAATACCTTTGAAAAATGGAATCGTTTGATCTGAGGTCTTTATTTTACTCATTTAACAGCACTGTAAAACAGCTACTTACATTTCATTATCTTACTAATACTACCCACAACATGACTCCCACCAGAGGAAAACATTGTTTAGATGATTTTTTTTTTAACCTCATTTTAAAGAAGTGGTAAACACTGTTTAGAAAGCCTCATGTGCAAGTTTGTCCGTGATTTGCAAATTCAATATAATGTATGTTTTTTGCAACATGTACCCTGAAAGGTGATAACCGCTGTTTGTTGAAATGCAGTGTCATAATCATTCACTCACTTTAATGGCACAAATGGCATTTGGAAAAAAAAAAACCAAAAAAAAACCCAAACCAAAACCAAACCAAAAAAAAGAGAAAAGAAATATAGAGCACAATTTACTGGCAATCAGGGTTGGGAGTTTCAGAGTCCCAGAGGCTGAAAAAGACCACCAAAGTCATCCAGTCCCAGCTGTGCCTGATCCCCACCCTGTCCCCAGCCCAGAGCACTCAGTGCCACCTCCAGGAATTCCTTGGGCACCTCCAGGGATGGGCACTCCAACCCTCCCTGGGCACTGCCAATCCCTGCCCCCCCTTTCCATGGGGAAATTCCTGCTGCTGCCCACCCTGAGCCTCCTTTTCTCCAGCCTGAGCCCCTTCCCAGCTCCCTCAAGGATTCTCCAGCCCCTTCCCAGCTCCCCCAGCCCCTCCTGGGGCTCCAGACCCTTCCCCAGCTCCGTTCCCTTCCCTGGACACTCCAGCCCCTCAATTCCTGTCCTGAGGAGCCTCTCCCAGATTTCCAGCTCCTCTGTCCCACCCTGGAGTTGTTGTGACCTGACAAGTCACCTTAGTGAACCAAGAAATGAACGAATAGAATGATTTAGACTTGAAAGAGCTGTAAATTCAGTGTTTCTGAGTGTCTTCCTGTTCATGTTTTCAATTACAAGCCCAGGTTTGAAAGATTCTCACGGCAGCACCATTCATCCAGACGTCACATCACTGAAAACGGTGCTCTCCAAGCAAATATTAATTTGCAAAGCGTAAAAATTAACTGAATGATGAGGATGTCAGAACATATTCCCCAGTTATTATTGCCAATGTGGCTACTGTAATTTAAGCCACGCAGTTGCACATTTCTATTACAAGTTTTGTCATCAGCCTGTTCCAAGACACAGCCCTGCAGAGGTTTTGCTTCTGTACATCATTGAACATGGGATATGTCTCACTGAACCAAAAAAAATAATGGACACGAATGTACTGCAGGTAATTCCAAATGGAATTAGTAGCAAAAAAAGGGCAAAAAATGTGAAAATGAAAACAAGGAGAATGGCTGATGTCTGTTTAGACTTTTGCCAGACATACATGGCATTGTATTTGTGTATACACAAATCTATGTCTTTCAAGTATTAAAGCTTCTGTTCTTTCAAGTATTAATACTTCATGCTATTTCTCCTTCATAATAATTTGGGAAGAAACCTGTCTAATAATTTGCACTTTTAGCCTCCCAGTAAATACGTTATTTTTTTTCCTAAGCCTCTATCACAGAGCTGCAGTTTGGAGAGTACCTGCAGGCAGCCTCATATGTTAATTGTTTCTATGCAAGCAAGATCTCTAATCTTCCAAGTACAATAAATCTTTTAATAATTACTTTCTCATTTTGCTTTCTGCTTTCTCTGTATGGCTTGTTAAGCACATGTTCAGCCTACTTTCATAGATTTTCTTTATATTTTGCATTTTCTCAGATCAGTCCAAACTGCAAAGGCTTAAAAGGTCATCTGAGGTGCATAGTGATAAATATACTGGCACATGACAGTATTTCTAACTAATGATTTTCTTCTATGAAGCCTTTCTTCTGGAAAAAAAATAAAACAAAAACATACGAACAATATGAGGATTTTTTTTCCTGATTATGGTTGTTATGGACAAATAATGTCACTATTTTCAATATAAATATTGAATATTTTTCTTTGGTATTTTTGTTTTCTTTTGTTGCTGTTGTTCATAGAAACTGGTAATTAAAAATTCTTTTTAGAGCAACGAAACATCCATATAATTTGTGCTCAAATTAAAAAATTACAGTCACCTAGTTTTTACTAGTTAACATTTATTATTTGATAAAGACATGGTTAGACAAACTCTGTGTTCTAAATTAATGAGTGATTGAAAATTAAAAAGCCTGTGCCACCCTACTATTGTTTCTCCTAATTCTTCAAAGGACCAAAATTTAAGTTCACACATCTTGAGCTTATTTAAATTACATGAACACCCTAACATATGATCCTTAAAAATTAATTAATTAGTTAATTAATTAATTTTAACTGAGTCTACAGAACCCCTGTGCAATTTCAGCAGATTTAAGTGTCTTGAAGGATCTGGGGCCTAATGCTGCCACCATTTCACTGAAGCACCAAAAATATAATGTGTAAGATCTGGGCACAGATGGCACAAGGAGAGGTCCCAGCCAACTTCCATAGGGATGCCTCGGCTTTTAAACAACATGGTATTAAATTCTGGATAATTAATTCTGTGACAGCCTGATTAATGTGGTCTGTTACTCAGATCTATAGCAGCAAGTCCACAAATATCCTTTTTTTACAAAAAAAACCCCCAAAACCTAACAACAAAAACACTAACTAAAAAGCCCCAACAAACCAATAAAAGAACCCCAACAAACCAACAAAAGAACAAACCAAATATGTCAACTAATTTTCAAAAACAATGGACTTCAGGGACTGGGTTTTTTAAATCAATAGTGCTGTAATACTTTTACAGGTAATCTTTAAGTGGCTTCCAACACAAAGAGAGCAACAACATTTGATCAATATTAATGAGCAGAGGAATTCAGTGGTATGGTTTCCAGGCATTTTTATCCATGTTCATATAAAATAATGTCAGCAAGATTAATTGTGCACTCAAAGTAATAGATCTGTTCACTTTGCTGCTCTTTGGAGTCCTTCTTTGTTCAGTTCCAGGGGTATCAGCCAACATAATAAGTATAGTCCAAAATACAGCATTCTGTTATTCAGTTGGAATCCCACGCTGTTTTTGAGAAAATACTGAAAGTTAACTTAAAGCGTGGCAGGTTTTAAATTTTAGATGTTCTTACTAAACTCTCTGAGAGTTCATAGATGTGTGAATCAAATAAATGCATCCTCAGCAGAGCTGCAAAGGGGCTCAATGCCAAACCATGTTATCTGTTTTCTCCCTTGACAAGTAGAGTCAACAAAAATTTCATAATAAAAACTTGTATTATGCCATACTGCAGTGGAAACTGCATATTTGAGGGAAACAATGAAGTTTTTCTATAGAAGATAAAGCCAGAAAAAGCAAAGAAACCAGTTTAGTGATAGCTATCTGCCTCTTAAAAAAAAAACCAGCATAAGCATTTGTTTTGTCAAATATAAAATCTGCTCATGCTTTGATGGAAAATACATTCAAAAATTACAGGGGATTTCATTAAACAAGAAATCAGCATCAGGCCATCTTCATCATACAGTTGGATTCCCCAAATTTAAAAGTGTGCTAAAACAGGTGACCAGAAATTAAAGCCCACCTTGTCTTACTAAGTCCAGCTTCAGGGACAAATATGGAAAATATAAGGGGAAAATAAAGAAAAAAAATGTACACTCTAATGGAGTAAAACATGCAAAATAACCACCTCTTTTACAAGTAAAATTAAGGAAAATGAAATAAGAAATGTTAGCACTTTTGATGGTATCAATCAATTTTCTCTTCATGTAGAAATAATTTGACTTTAATGAAAAGTACTAAATTAGATATTGACCTTAATATACATCAAGGCAAAGATACAAAGCTAATTGCTTCATTTTATTTGTGGAATATTACTGAAGTAGGATTAATAGATAGCACTATTCTGATGATATAATAAGCTGCAAATCCCATCAAAACACATATTGGGAGCTATCATACAACTAATAAAAGGTATCAAATAATTTTTACTTTTCCTTTTAAAGAGAAGTACTCTCCAGCTGCGTGCCTTTGTGGCATCAGCTTTTCTTGAGTTCCTCTTGGCTTTACATGAATGCCTTATAGGGTTTTCCCTCATCTGATAAATTGAGATCTTCATCAGAGAGATCTCTCACACAGTTTTAACATCAGTAGCTGGAAATTTTCCTCTGTGTTTGGATAATGCACGATACCTTAGATGCTTTCTCTGCCAAAGCAGAATCTTCAAAATAAACTGTGATAGAGCTCACTTAGCAGGAGCCTCCTGTATTTTGAAATTAGCGTGTGGAAAGGAAGCCAGTGTCACAAGCAACTTATTTCAACTCTGTGGGAAGGCAGGAATCAGCCTCCTTGCTGCAGGAGAGAGCAGAATGGCACAAGCTGCCCATGGAGAGGGAGTTAAGGATTATCACACTGAATTAGGCTCAGTGTCCAGGTAATCCAACACTCCACTGCCGCTGCTCAGCAGTTCCTGCAACCTGAGGACAAAGCTGAGCCATCCCACCATGGAAATAAGCAAAAATCTGCACTAGGTATTTTGCAAATATTTGAAATAATATATAATTTTCTGACCGACTTAGATGTTTTCTTCACATGGTTAAAAATTTGACCACCACTATACACATGGATGATAGACCACCTTTTTTTATTTTTTTCCAGAGGTACGTTGACCTTCTTCTTTCCTCATCACCCTTTTAAAAGCTCAAAATGGATTTTTGAAAGGTCTGCCCCTTCAGATGTGAGATTGCAGAATTCACACTTCAGCAGACACAAATCCAAAGAATAACCTAATCCTATTCAAAAGGGACCATCTTCCACAGAGACACGCAGGCGAGCATTCAAATTCATCAGGAATGTCCCTGCAGGTTCTGACAGAAAACTGCTTTATTGCACAAAAAGGTCAGGAATATAACAAAAGCTTTTGAGGGTCTCTGATCTTCCTCACATTTACTACTTTGGTTGTTAATTCAATATTTCTGTGAAGGCTTTACCCAGCACAGAGGCTGTTTTTTAATGCCCCCAGGTGCCTGCCTTGCAGAATTTGGGGGTATTTGAGGAGCACGTTGCCAGCAGATGTGCTATTGATCTTCTGAAGCCACTGTGCAATCATAAAAATGTCTTATGGACAACATGCTCATTCTGCCAATAAAACATATTATCTCCTTCTTATACAAAACTTTTTTTTTTTTTTAATTTAAAAGTAATTCTGTGCTAGAAGTATACATAGGCATCTAAACATTTTAGGGTCCAACTGCAGTTATACTGATGCATCATGAAAAACTGGTCACCATCACATCAATGGTGATGACCATAATAAAAATGCATTTTGAACTAACTCATCCTTCACAGCTTCTGAAGTGTAACAAGAAATTCTTGCTGCTCCAATATTTGTAAAATAGAGAGAAAAGGAAATAAACCAAACCAAGACAGCTCCTTCCTAATCTTTAATAAATTTCTTTTGGAATGTGCTACTGTTGCTTCTATTTCACTGTTAGCATACAAATGTACTTTGCATCCACAAGTATGTATTGACCTACAGCTTGCTTTTCATTTGGTTACTTCAACCTGAAAAGAATAGGCACTGCAGAAAATAATTCACAGTTTATGTGCAATATTGATAACAATAACTGATTGCTGCACGTTATTCCAGTTAATGCATGAAAGCAGAAAAAGTAATTAGATGACACATACTCATCTCATGAACATTCCCAAAATACCAGCTTTGGGTGGGGGAAAAAAAATTAAAAAAAAAATCTGTTCAGCCTGGCTCGTAAGTGAATTAGTAGTGTATTAGATCCTATCTGCCTATATATTCATTATAAACTAATGGCAGAGATCCAGACTTAATTGCACTGTGATTAAATATTTATCTTGTTTTTAATGCAGCAAATGGAGCGTGCTGATTATAATGATCAAGGTGTCTCCATCTGGATGCAGCAAGAGATAAAGTTCAGCCCCTGAGTGCAAAAATTCTTTTGGGTCATTTCTGCACATTTCCCTCCAATTCTGTTCTGTAGAATTCTTTTACAGGGAAGAAATTTAACCTGATTGTCCAGCCATCTCCCAGCCTTTTTTTTTTTTGAGCTGAATAGCTAGAATATTTTCTGAAAAGATGTAATTTATACTTGATGGATATACAATGCCTTTCCTTAAGAGTCTTAAACTTCTCACCCAAGCCTTTGATGGCAAATAAGACCCAAATTTGAGACATGGAGAGTGTAGCAGGCACTGTAGTGATTTTACAGAGGGTGTAAAGAGATTAAAATACTCCAAAAGCTGGGGAAGGTGTTCAGTGCACTACAAGAAATTTTCTCCAAGTCCTCTTCTATTACTTCTCTTCATATTCCTCAGCTTCCAAGGCTAGGAACTCTTTTTGCCAATTTTCAATGCTGTTTTTCACTTCTTTGTACCCTTTGACACCTAAATATGTATTTCTGAATAATGCCCACAGTATTCTTCCCCCATCAGCTCTCCCATAAACCTCCTTAGCAAGTGTTAATGTGAGACTTATTCTGCATCTCTGCATCACCTTTCACAGGAGAATTTTATTTTCCCAGAGAACACCCAATCAGTTTACAGAAAATGTATTTTTCAAGGTCTTTTCCTCCTCCTCCTTCAACTTTCCACAGCAGCATCATTGCAGTTTTTCTCCTAGATCATCCTTTTTCTGTCACTGCCTTCTCCCAGTCTTTCTGACCCAGGTGTGGCATCTTGTTTGCTACACTCTTTTTGTGATTTGCTGTGTCTCATTAAAACCAGATTAATTTTTCCAACTTGCATTAGAAATATTTTCCAAATTTATTTTTCCGTTGATTCTGGTTTACATCAAACAGAAAAAAAATGGCCACCCTCTGCAAACAGAGAGAATAATTTTGTAAAAACTTTGCTGAAGAACTGCAGACTTGAATTTTTAATGTTAAAATATTCAGAGAAATATTAGATTAGATTTCAGTTGGGATGTCTGGAAGATTTAGTTCAAAAGTGCAGTCCTGACCACGCTTATGTCTACAGATTCTGCATTAAAATAAACTCTCCAAATCCATTTTCTACATGGTTGGAACAAATCCATGTCTGTATTTACTGCACTAGTAATGGCTTAAGTAAAACACACCCAGCAATAAAGAAACCATACATTGTTTGGTACCTAATGCAGAACCTCACTTGCAAGTGGGATTTCTGTGCAGCAGTATTATTTTTATCATTGTTATTCTTGTCATCATGTATGAAGATGTAATTTTTTATTGTTTCACTGCACTTTAAATTGCCAATGATCAGGACTTCTCACCTTTTTTCGCCTCTGTAACTGGAAAATGGAAAAAAGAAAAAACCTGCAAAGATTATGTGAACCTTAATTATAACAGCAAATAGAATAAATCCAGTTAGTCCTCTTGCTGAGGATTCCAGTGGGAACTAAAAGTGCCACAGCCTAAACTTAGGCTATTCATATTTGTATGAGTCAGGTCCTAATTACTAGTGTTGCATTAATGACACAGAAACAGCAGAAGAGAACCTCAGAGGGTGGTTATCCTCAGGACATGAAATATTATTAAAAAAGTGATGAAAGAGAATCACTAAATGTGAAATATATATAGTCCAAACAGGCATAAAGTTGTCCACAGCAGAAACCAAGGGAAATAGACAAGAGTTACACACCAGTCATTTTTTTCCCTGAGGATGTAGGACAGAGGAAATATATCCTTTCCTCTTCCACTTTTTATCCCAAGCTGCCATCCAACCCTGATATTTCCATGTAAAACAACCCAACCCTAAATCCTATTGAATTCCAGATCCTGTAACTATTCTCCAGCTCTTACTCCTTTCCTAGCTAGTTCATTCTTCTCTTTCTTTCTCTTCATCTCCCACTCCTGCTCCACGTTTTTTTTTTGTTGTTGTTGTTTTTTGGTTTTGTGAGTTTTTTTGTGGTTTTTTTTTTGTTTTTTTTTTTTTTTGCCAACCCACACTGATTGAGAATCCCAGCTTAAAATCACAACCCATGTCTGCAGACAGGAGCCTTCAGCCTGGAAGATGCACAGCAGGATCACTTGAGATCTTCCTTTGCACCAGCTTCTTCCACAGCACAAATACAAATTAATTGCTTGTGATTCATGTGGCTCACAGTTGCACCTGGATGGAAATACTGACTTATTCTGGTGGTTAATGGCACTCAGCCCTGCACAGCAATACTGCAGGTTGGTGTTTCCTGATAAGCAATGCTTTAACTTAAAATTCCTGCTTATGTCATTACACACAGTGTAATAGTGTGCAATAAAGAGGTCAAGCACAGCTCTCAGCACAGGAAAATTTTGCTTTCCAAGTCTGGAGTCTGAGCTGCAGCAATCCTCAGGGGAATAATTTATTCCCTTAGGGAATGGCATGGCAAACATCAGCTGGAGATCTTGCCTTGTAGTCCCTAAAAGAGCCAAGCAAGATTAAAGAGATAAAAAGATGTTTCTGTTTATTGAAAGTCCTTCAGGTGCACTTATGATACAGATGATACAGGGCTTTGACACTTTTATCAGATTATCAAATTAGCACAATTGATGAGAATCCCCAATTAGAAGTATATTTAATGAGGTAATCCCCTCCTTGTTTTGGTCTCCCATTGGAGAAACTGTAGAATTATACAATAATACTCTACAGAGCTACCAAGATATGAAAAAATTTATAAAAAGTAAAAAATCTTTTGGCATCAGAGCCACAGAGCCTTTCCTGGTGTCCACCCTCAGCTGCACCACGGGTTGCTCTCCAGACAGATCCAACTGCAGGACTTAAACAGCTCGAGGCAAAAAACTTATTTTGAATTTCTTAGGACATTCTATCCTATTGCCCGTATTGTGCCAGAAAAAGAAAACTGAGATGGAAACAAGACCTGATAAAAAATACATTGCTTTAGACCTTTTCTCCCTGTCCCTGCTCATGGGAGGTTAGGGCAGAACATACACACACACCTAGCAGGATGTTTGAGTTGTATTTTGTTTAAAAAAAGAAAAGCCCAGCATTACTGTTTTGCAGAAAAAAAAAAAAAAAAAAAAAAATAAAAAAAATTTGCCCTTTTGGGGGGTGGGT
>VXBI01008324.1:35742-46559 GCA_013397375.1 Toxostoma redivivum | reverse complement strand
GATGTTTTTTTCTCCATAATGAATAACTCAATCAATGAATGGATCTTTTTCATTAAAGCATCCAGGAAAAAAACCTATTCTGCAAGTCCATCATGCTATTTTACCTATGTTCACATAAGTACTTTTAAGCCCCGTGCTTTTCAGTAAAATATTGAATGTACAACCACTGCTCCTTTCCACAAGCAGGTGGTGGTGGGGAGTTGGGTAGAGGTAGTACACCCCCACTCTTTGCTGAACTTTAAACATTTGTAGAACACATCTTTTGGTTCCATAAAACCCCCATTAAAAAAAACAAAACAAAACAAAACAAAAAAAAAAAAAATTGCGTGATTCCTGACTGAAGGAGTTCAATTCTTTGCCTGGCAGCAAAGGACAGCCTGAAAGAAGGAGCCCAAACCTTGTGTGAATAAATAATGCAGCACTCTGTGATGTTCACAGCTAGCCCATCAATCCTTGTCAAGAACAGTATTTGCAGTTTATGAAGACAGCTTCTGTGATGGGAAGGCTGAAGGAGAGGTGCAGAGGGAGAAACTCCAGCCCACAACCACCTGCACCTTCAAAAAACACTCCTAAAAAGCAGATAGACCAGCTCTTATTGCACACTAATTAATCTGCAATGAAAAAAAATATAAAGAAAGAAAAACATGAAAAATAATTATTTACTCCAACTTAAAGCTATTCACTATTTAATGTTCCAGTTTCTGGGAGCAGAAATACCTGCCAAAAGCTAAGGTACAGTATCCCAAGAGAAGCATCCCAGTCCCCATTGCACAACATCATTAGCCTGAAATGGAGATGATTTCCCTCAACTATAACACCTAGAAGGGTAACTATTAGGTTTTCCAGCAGAACTGCTGCTCTGAGAGGCATCTGCTCGAGACAATAATATGATGATAAAGAAAGAAACCTGCCTTAAAAAAAAAAAAAGAAAGTGTGGATTCACATTTCAAAACTGCAATGATAGAAGGGGTTGAATAAAGACCTTTCAGGCGTTTGGGCCACGTTTCTTTCTATAATTCAAAAACAGAGCACATTCTGTGAAATAGCACGTGTGCATGGAAAAATTCAACCCTCTTTATTCTTTCATGCAATGGGCATTAAATATAAATCTGAACACACTGAGTATACATTATATAATGAGGCAGTGAAATTCACAGCAGCTGATGCTGAGGTAAATGTGCTGATGCTCCAGCTGCAAGCAGAATGACATATGAGTTTATGATGTTAGACACACAGAGTTTTTAGGGAGACACAATGCTATTTACTGGGTGTGTTTCAAAGTTCAAGCTTTTGGTTCCAGCATTGATGAGAAGAGGGGTGCCATCATTTCTGCCTAAAGCAGCAGCCATTATTGCACTCAATTTCCTGTGTAGCTACAGGAAATATGGCTTATTTTAAAAGCTCTTTCGAAAGAAATAAAAGCAATGGCCATTCTATTTCGTGAGAATAAAACTTGTTCTGGAGGAGAAATCTCCAGGCAGCACCAAAAAAAAAAAATATATATATATATAAACAGCCCAGAAAAAAGCCAGCCAACAGAAAACTGGTGTAGATCTATCAAAAATAAGCACCAGCTCTGGAGCCAAGAACACCTAAACTTCAAGACTGAGAAAGCACTTGCCACCTGTAGCATTTATTTCCACGTTAAAGTCAATTTTCAGAAAAAGGGCGTTAATAGTTTCCTGATTTACAGAATCATCTGCACAATGCCCAAGGTCACACCTATTTCTCCACAGCTGAAGCACCACTGAGAGGCAGAACCATAAATCATGCTGAAGACACACCTGTGCAGAGATGCAAAGTGTGAACACGGAAACAGATGAGCTCTGCAGTTCTTTTTAAGAAATTTGTAAGCTGCTTCTTCAGGTTTAATGGTGAGGCAGCTAATTTGTTTCTCCTAAGGTGAAAAAAGGACAGTTGGAATAATTAAATTGTCTTGCTTATTATTTGAAAAATAAGGTTTCTAGATACCAATAGCTCATCTACCTCCTTCTGCTTCTTTTCTAGGCTGATTTGCTTAGTATGCAGGTAAGAAAGTTCAGCTAAATTTCTAGCTAGAACACTCCTGGCAGAGTGTCTAAATGGTTTTAGAAAATGCATAAAACGATAATATCAACTTTGAATGTCCATTTGCTGGACAAGAAAGCTACAGGAGAATGTAAATCTCAGAGTAAAAATTAATTATTTTATCACAGATCTCATGAAAACCAAGGGGGTTACCTCTGTGATCTGTGAACAAGAGACTCTGTGAAGTTAAGCTGTAGCTTTTAGTTGTGTGGTGGAGGACTGCAATGAACTTGTGTAAAACCAGGTGTAAAAAATGTTCTCTGATTTTAACTTTCTCCTGTCCTGTAATCTGACGAGATGCACCAGCTGATTTCACGAAACCTGAGATGGCATTGCAAAAAGAAAATCAGATTATTCTAAGCAGAGAATTACTGTCTGAATCCCACTCTGGGGCTGGGCTGAAACTTTAATCCTGGGTGAAGATGGAGTGCTGACTTAAGATGTGGATTTAATCTAATGGTACAATACTGTAAAAGTGTGTCCCTACTTCAAGAGTTAGAATAAAGCCCTAAAGTAATGTCTGCAGAGATTAATTTCTATCATAATAAATCCCCTCCTGCCTTAAAAAAAAAAAAAAGTATAATCTCTTGCATTTCTAAAGGTCTACACTATGAGCTACTTTATTAATTTGAATGTGAAAGAGCAGCAGGTCACTGCACTTCAGCCTGCTGTGTTATAGACCTTTTAAGCATCTGATGTTTGACAATATGCAACACAAGTAGAAACAGAAAACAGCTTAAAAAGTAAACTCCTCTCTCTTCCATAGGTTACAGAGAGTTCATTTCTATGCCAACAGGCTCTGCAGGGAAAAAAAAAAAAAAAGAATATCAACTACTCCTGTCATTTCACATCTTCATTAGTAAAAAAATGGATCAAAAACGATTAAAAAGGGGACGTGGTTATATAACATGGTTCTGAATATTTTCACAACTTGTGGGAAATCTTTCATGCACAGGCTGCTGTGAGGATTTGAGGAAAGGTGCCATCAGTCCAGACAGGGTTTCATCCAAGGAAAAGAAAAAAAAAAAAGAAATATTCCTCTGCCTGCTCAGCTGGCAGCACTGGTGACACCAGCCCCAGCACCCAGCCCCAGCCAGCAGCAGGTGGGTGAAAGGGGTTTATGAAAAGGGAATTAATAAAACTTTAACTCCTTCTGAACGAGACAATCAGGCTAAACTTTCTCTCCATTAATTTCTTTTGTTCAATTAAAATTTTCAGAAGGTGTTCTGAGCCATGACAGAAATATCTTGTAATTTCCAGTCACTTGTCCTTTACTTTTACAGCTGGTCAGGAGATTCTTAGCATTGTTCCCACTTGAAATGTCTCAGTTAATAAAATATTTGTATTCTTGCCCATCCCATTTTCCACAGAGGACTGATGGGTGCACAAAGCTCAATTATTAACACAGTCCTTCAAAATTAACAATTCTAAGTGATTTTGATCTTCTCTAGACAGGTGACATCTCCTTTCCTACTTCTCCTTACAGACTTAAGAGATGCACCTATTTTTACTGGCTTGACTGTTTTCTTTCCACTGTCTCACTTCATCAGTGAAGCAAGACAATTTAAAACTAAATCCAAACATTTACTGTGAATTTATCACTTTAAATGCAAATTCCCAATTTTCATCTGCATCTTAGGTCTTGATTTTACCTTTTTTTTTTTTTTTTTAATGATCCATAGCATTCCAGGTTGACAATTTGGAAGAACCAGGGAATGTGTCTGTCTTTGTCCATACACACACATTCATCTCTGCACTTTTATATTTATACATACTTTATATTTATGGAAATTAAAGTGGTTTGTTCTTCCTTTGTTTTCCCTACATTAGATGTATTCATTCTCTGGTTGCTAGGCAATCTTTAATCTCAGGACTGGTGAATTTAACTTTTCCCATCCTAAGCAAATCCAAATTTGAAAGTTGAGCAATTAAAAAGTCATCATTAACAGTTTTTAAAACTCAGATTATGCTTCATTATACCCTTCTATCTTCACCAAAATGAAATATAAGTTCTAAGCATATTCTCATTACACTTTGAAAAGTATTAATTGATTTTCTAGTTACTTCTATTTTTGGATATCCACTCTTAAACACCTTATTTGGCAACATGTTCTTACCAGAGATGCCAGCATTACTGAAGTGATGATGGGTTTCATATTTACACCATATGAAGACTGTGGATTTTGTTTCAGGTTTAATGATTTCCCTCCTGTGATCTCAGGGTGCCCCAATGACCCTTTCAGAATCAGAACCTCCACTTGAATTCAGCTTTTTTGGGAATGAATCCAGCTCATCCCCTCCAAAATCCCAAGAGTTAGAGGAGTGCAGGATGTGGAGGAAACCAAGGGATTCCCTTGCAAAGCCCACCAGCACCCCAGATGTCAATTTTAATTTTTTATTAACCAACATGCCAGTACTGAACATGCTTTCCTACATGGACTCCCTCCACAACAACTCTTCTATTGCACCAAACCCTCTGCATAAAGAGAATAAAGCAAAACATTCTGCAATCTTTCATCATTACACTCCTACTGCATTCATCTCACATAGTTTTTGGCCGCATGGATTTTCAGTTTTTTCACCACATAAGTCCTGCCACCATAAAAAAATAAAGAAAAAAAAAGATACAACAGAAGTGCCAGTTTTCATCATTTTCTTTCTGGCTTTACAGGGGGGTGATGTTCCTGATCACATTCAGAATATCAATTAGGCACTGCAGATATGTGCCTCTTGTGTGAGGGAGATGAAATGGTGAGGGCATTGCAGCCACCAGCTGCAATAAAGAACTGATTCTGTTTGTTTTGGACTATGCAGCTGGCAGTGCCATGTAAGCTCTGTGGATGAGTGATGGAAATCCTTTAGGTCATTTTTGCTAAGAGCCTCTGGAAAAGACAGATGTAATTTTTTTTTTACCTCGTTTGTTCCAGCTTGTTCACAAGCAGGATGAAATGTGAAACTTTTATGCTTTCAAAAGACCCCTGCAGAGATTCCACGGAAAACTTGTAAATGAGCTTTCTTCCTAGGCTTTTCTCAAACAGGATCTAAAACTGGATTAAATAATGAATCTGCCAGGTTACTGTAACTAAACCCACCCAGGATGGGTCAGCTTGGGAGGGAGCACCGTGGCCCATCTGGTGCCCCCTCCAGACCCACGGGATGTGTCCAGGAATTGTGGAATATCCCGGGATCAGACCCCCCAGCCTCTCCGGGCTCTGCCCAGGGCAGCTCTGCCTCCTGTGCAGGGGAACTGCTGGGACAGTCCCTGCCTGGCTCTGGGGACACTGCTGGGACCTGGAGCAGAGCCGGGGACTGCCCTGAGCCTCCTGCACGCAGGGACGGACAGACAGACAGACAGGGACAGACAGGGATAGACAGACAGACAGACAGGGACAGACAGGAACAGACAGGGATAGACAGACAGACAGAAAGGGACAGACAGGGACAGACAGACAGACAGGGACAGGGATAGACAGGGAAAGACAGGGACAGACAGGGATAGACAGGGATAGACAGACAGGGATAGACAGGGACAGACAGACAGGGATAGACAGGGACAGACAGACAGACAGGAACAGACAGACAGACAGACAGGGATAGACAGGAACAGACAGGGACAGATAGACAGAAATAGGGATAACCTGGGACAGACAGGGACAGACAGACAGGGACAGGCAGACACAGACAGACAGACAGAGGCAGACAGGGACAGACAGACAGGGACAGAAAAGGACAGACAGACAGAGACAAACAGACAGGGACAGGGACAGACAGACACAGGGACACCCAAGGACACCGAGAGACACTCAAGGGCACTCAGGGACATCCAGGGACACCCAAGGACACTCAGGGACATCCAGGGACAGCCAGGGCTGAGGCCCCTCTCAGCCGGGGCTCCTCTCCAGGCTGAGCAGCCCCAGCTCCCTCAGCTCCCCTGGGCACAGCGATGCTCCAGCCCTGGATCACCTTTGTCCCCTGCCCTGGAGCTGCTCCAGGAGCTCCCTGTGCTCCTGTCCCCGGGAGGGGCTGGACACAGCAGCCCAGGAGCTGAGTCTGACCCTCTGAGGGCCCACAGCAGGTGACATGAGGACACCTCAGGTTTAGCCAAGGTGTAAACTGGACTAGGATAAATCCATTTGTTGCTCCCATGCTGCAGGTGCTGCCTTGCACTGTCACAGCCACGGTGGTTTACGAGAATATGAAGCAAGAAAACACTTTTATATGCCAAAAACCTCATCTCAGTATGGCCATGCTGCACAAACAAACTGTATTCTTGGCAGTGGCTTTTAATTCTTTTTTTTATTATCTGCTGTACATTGTAAACTAAGCCTAAAAAAGCTGGGTTTCTTATGCTGAAGTCTAATCCAAAACAAGTTTATTATTTATTTCTGTTATACATTTAATTGTGCTGTTTTATGCACAGACAAGGAAGACTCAACCTCCAAAGTCTCTCCATCCTAAGTGTTTCATACAGATATATGTAATTCTGGGATTTCCCCTATTATTAACAGATCTATCCGTAATTACAACGTTTTACACTACTCAGAAACTTCACATATATTAAAAACATGCAATCTCTAGGAAGAGATAATGAAGTGAAAGTGACTGAAGTTTAAAATCACACAAGATAGTAAAGGCAGAAGAAAAGAAAAACAAAAACAAAATTTAAAAAAGATTCCTGGAGCTGGCACCATTCTCATGCTTGGAAATCCTCGCTGCTTCTGTGGGGCCACATTTGAAAATGAAGAGCAGGGAGCAGCCATAGAAAAAGGATGAAAAAGGAAGAAGTCAGACAGAAAAGAGGGTAAATTGTAGGTGTTCACAATTGGAGTGACCAGGAATGTCATGCTTTTACTAAACTCTGTTGTAACAGGGAGCTTAAATGTTATTTTAATAATAGGACATACAGATTTCCTTGACTCTTGAGCCAGACAACTATTCTCTTTCTGAACTTCTTCTGAACACAGTTTGTTGTCTGGCATCATAAGATGACCAAAACATCTGTGTGGAGGAGTGAAGTGCATGGTAAAAGCTTCAACTCACAAGGCCAAGCCATCAACCTGCCCTTCAACATCCCAGATACACCCTGACTTAAGAGTAGGAAAAAAGCACAAGGAGGGTTATCAAACTGGTCTTTATTTTTTGTTTGGTTGGTTTGGTTTTTTTTTTTTGGTTTGTTTGTTTTGGGGTTTTGTTTGGTTTTGTTTTGGTTTTGGGTTTTTTTTGTTTGTTGGCTTTTGGGTTTTTTGTGTTTTGTTTGTTTGCTTGTTTGTTTTTTGTTTCTTTTTTTTGTTTGGTTTTTTGGGTTTTTTTTTGTTTTTTTAATTGTTTTTCCTGCAGCTTCGCTTTATTAACTACATCCAGGTAATGTGGTGTGGCTGCAAAGCAGTGCAATGCAAAGTAAATCCTGATAATTAGAACAGGATGTCCACATAATTTCATGTTTGAAGTGCAGCTGCTGTTTTTTGCCACTTGAGAGAGTCCCACAGAATATACAGAATTTATATTTTTAAAACACGGGACTAAGCATACAGTAAATCCCACAGGGAGAGGAAAATAAGAAAAAGGAGGTGAGAATAACGAGTATTATGAATACATAATCATAAACCAATTTAAGCTATTAAAATAAAAATAACCAACTTCGTTCCTTCCTTCATCCAGTGTACAGGAGCAAAGGGAGGAAGGTGATTACAGTTTAATAGGTACAAATAAAGTTATAAGTGTACATTAATGCCTCCTGACCTTTTTCCACTTTCCAGATCTGCCACAACAGAGGAATGTGGGTTTTTTTCAGATTAAGAACCAAGTCTTTACATGGATTTGTATAGGATTAGCACCAGACCAGAGGAATATGTGTGTTATGTATATATATATATATCTACACACTTCTGTGATTACCACCAACCTCCTACTTCTTCCTGTCCTTCTACTCAGCTTATTTTCAAGTAAATTGATAGAATTAACTTCATTCATTCATAATTAATTCATAATTAATTCAGTTTTCTTTCTCCCTTCACCCCAAACACAAAATGCACACCAGTTCAGCCCCCACCCTACACTTACAAGTGTTATATTTTATCTTTTGCCATCGCTGCACAGCAATTTATGCCAGCACCAAGCACCACAGTAGTTACAGCACAACCAGAGAAGCCTCATTATTCACCAACAGAACATGTAAAAGAGTTCTTGTGAGTGCACAAAAACTTTGCTGCAGCCTGATCTTGACGAACAGACTCCAATAAANTATATTAAAAAAAAATGTTTTTAAATAGAAGCTGATCCCTCCCTTTCCCAAAGTCAAATTACTGTCTGCGCACTCCTCTGTATTGCTGGGACCTACAAACATTTTAACTGCTGCCATTTCCTTGCTTTGATATCTTGACCTCAAACTAACTCTCTGTAAATTCATTTTCCAGCGAGCTGTCCCAGACCACGAGGCAGTTACACCCACAGTTAGTCACCACTAGGCTAGGACATCACCCTTGCCCTNTGTTATATTTTATCTTTTGCCATCGCTGCACAGCAATTTATGCCAGCACCAAGCACCACAGTAGTTACAGCACAACCAGAGAAGCCTCATTATTCACCAACAGAACATGTAAAAGAGTTCTTGTGAGTGCACAAAAACTTTGCTGCAGCCTGATCTTGACGAACAGACTCCAATAAAAATGACTGATAAATATATTATAAAACTCCAGTCTGAATTTCAACATATTTCTTCTCAAACGAAGGTATTAAAAACAACCCAGAGGCTCGTTAGGGAATTCATTTTTCCCCCTCTATTTGTGAGCCTCATTAAAGGAATGGCTTCTTATGTTGTGTGTGCTGTAGTTATGTGTTTGCCAGTGGAACTTCTTAATAATTNAATTCAGATTTTTTTCCCCCAAAAGTTGTCCTGTTTGGCACCAGCCCTGCAGCCACTGCTGCCCCAGAGACAAGGAGTGAACATCCTGGCTGATAAATGCACTGTTTGCACAACACTTGGCACCTCTGTAGGTTTAAGGACCAATAAATCTCCCAGCAAAGTTGGAAGAAAAAGAAAATACAATCTTCCAGGGAGCTGGATCAGAGCTCTGGTGCTGGGCCATGAGCTGTTACACAACAGCTCCTAACGAGATCAGCAGAATCCATTTAAATCCAAACTGTACCTGCCCCACGCTGCTGCCAGCCCAAATTAACTCCATTAACTCCATGGTGCTGCTCCAGCTCGATATTGTCAACAGCAGCACTGTCTGAATTGCTTTCTCCATTAATTGAGACACAAATTTTTTAAAGAAAATTTCTTAGGCTTTCATTTCCTCATAGTTTCCCTTCTGTCCTATCCTCCAATTTCCTGTCTCCTTTTTCAATCCAGCAAACGCTTAAACCACATTTTCTACTTTCTCATATGTTTATGATTAGTTCTTTACTTTTTAGCCAGACTTTATTTTCTGGTTGGGGTTTTTTTATTTATTTATTTTACATTCCAGCCTCTGTTGGTTGTGCACAGCCTTTTATGATTTTTCCCCTCGTTACTTATCTGCTACAGCTTTCTTGCTATGCAGTTTACAGCTATTATTTTTAAGAAGCATCTAGAAACTCTAAAGTCCTTTAGAGTATTCTAGTGGCATATCAATTATGTTTCAGAATTCCAGGTTACTAACCCAGAAATTGCTGTTAATGGCTCCTTCTAGTCTTGCTCTAAACCAAACATGCAAGAAGTATGCAAGACAATTTGGAGAAACCAATAAAAAAAACCATTTATCCCCTGCTTGAGTTGTACCAAAAAAATAAAATAATAATAATAAAAAAAGCTTAAAAGGAAATAGACATTTATTACACTGGACAAAGGTATTTGCTGAATTCTCCTCCTATGTTATTCAGAAATAAAGCGATTTGGGTTGTGAAAACAGCATTTGAAGCACCAGGATATTTTATAAAGTTCAAGAAAAGTCAGCTCAAACAACGTTTTCAGCATTTTGCAACCTGTTTCTTCTTTATTCCCCTATCCTGGTAGGTGACTGAAAGGAAGACAATGTCATATTAATATTTTCCTTTCAGCAGCTGCCAAGGAAGGCTGACAGCACCGTCTGAAAAGCTCAGCTATTGAAAGCAATCCACGAGGCATCACAATGGAAACCATCCTGAGTCATTGCAGATCAAAGCCACCCTCCACTGCAGCTCCACTGAAACACGCTGCAAATGAATAAATAAAAGTTAGGCAAGAAGTAAATTTGGTAAGTTTCATTGTCAGGAGTGAAATGAAGACAACGGGTCTTCCCAGATAAAACACATTAGCATGGAAATAGATTTTAAAAAGTATTTAAAAGCAAACAAAACCATGAAAAGCACTACATTTATCACTGTTACATGCCAATGTTTTTATCCTCAAAATCACTGTTTGGAGACTGCAGTTGTAAGCATTTCTGGAAATATTTATCTGTTCAGCAGCATGAGATGCAAGTTCCATGAACTTTTATTTCCTGGAGTCTTGCATTACTTTTAACAGCGAAATTATCAGTACCTCTCCACAATCATCCACTTCCTCATCAATCCATCTGATGCCTGGTCCTAGAGAAATCAGATACTTTCTAATAAATCAGGTCCAAAGATTATTGAGCTTGGTGGGGGTTTTTTTGTTTGCTTTTTAAAATTTGTTTGTTTGTTTGGTTTGGTTTTTGGCTTTGTTGTTGTTTTTGGGGGGTTTGGAGAGTTTTGGAGTGTTTTTGGATTTTTGGGGGAGGCATTGGGGGGCTTGTTTGCTTGGTTCAGTT
>VXBI01008324.1:14349-29020 GCA_013397375.1 Toxostoma redivivum | reverse complement strand
TTTTGCAGAGGCAAAATATAATTCTTAAACTTCCCTCTTGCATTTAGTAAGGTCCACGGAGTCAAACAAACAATGAAGTTCACAGATATAATTTATAATTTATCTAACAGCTCATCCATCCCCAATAAGCAACAGATTTAGGGAATGTTGTACAGCATCAGTCACAGCAAGACTGACAGGCACAACAGAGACCCCTTCCTGGGTGCCCTCTTCTTAATAATTACTTTGCAAAAAGAAAGTAATTAATATTTTTTACAATAATTTATTTATTTTTTTTTTAGATTTAGAGGCTTCATGAAATATGCAATACAAATATGCTACTGAAACTGCAGTGAGAAGGGTGGAGCAAAGCAAAACATAATTGCAGAATGCAATTTCTCTCTTCAGGTCCAAGAATGCCTCAACATTTGCAGACAGTGATCTGAAAAAAGATAGGCTGAGAAAAAAAAAGAAAAAAAAAGAAAGAAAAGAAAAAAGAAAAGAAAAGAAAAGAAAAGAAAAGAAAAGAAAAGAAAAGAAAAGAAAAGAAAAGAAAAGAAAAGAAAAGAAAAGAAAAGAAAAGAAAAGAAAAAAGAAAAGAAAAGAAAAGAAAAGAAAAGAAAAGAAAAGAAAAGAAAAGAAAAGAGCTTAACTAAAATAAATAATTACTCAATTATCACTTTTCATTTTGAAGCAGAGATTCCAAAATTGGCCATAACAAACTCTAAGGAAAAACTGAGAGAATTTAGTTGATCACATCCTGACTTCTAAGTCTTATAATGATGATCTTTAAAGGGCCCATATTTGATTTCACTCTAAATCTACACAGGAGCCCTTGGGATTGATTATGCAGAGTTCATAATTATCCAGGAAATATTACAAGAGTTTCTGAGGGGAGAACTATAACATTACAATTACACCATGCTCTTTGAATCTGTTTAGGAGCACATAGAATATAATTTGGACAGACACAGATAAAATACAAGCCCCCAGCAGTTAATCTGACCCATAGGTGATCAAATGCATGGCAAAAAAAATTCCTCAGATTGGGGGAAAAAAAATCCCCAAAAAAATGAAATCCTGTCTTCTTCACAAAATACCCTGTCAGAACAGGTCATGGAAAGATTAATGTTATTAGTAAGTTGTCATACAACAACTCTGTATTAATTTGAGCCTCAACCCTACAATCTGTCTCCTAGAATGCATATTATAAGTCTCATTAAAGCTAATGAGGTTTTGACGAGGCTTCAAGCTTGCAGACTGGATTTTATGATTGTGCACCAGACATTTCAATCAGACTGGTTTAATCCATTCTTATTTGTGCCAGCTTGCTTTGGGGTTTGCATCTTCCCCCTCACAAAGCTGTTTTTATTGTGGTGGATTTCATGGATCTGTGTCTTTAATTATGAAGTTATCATAATCACAAGTGCACTGTGTATTCATGTTATGATACAGAGTTTATTTTGAAATGTCTGGTGTAAATACAGCTTCTTGGGTTATTTATGTAAGATGAAGACCTCCACAGGCTGACAGGAATGTAAATGAAGCATGCAAGTGTGCTGGGCAAAATACCTTCTAAAGAACTCCCCTTACTAATTGACAATTAATATTAATTCAGTATGAAAGTGTCTTCTTCCAAACCAACCAAAAAAAAACCCCAAAAACTTAACAAAATAAATCAAAGCAGAATTACAGTGCCTCCTTCGAAGGAAAATGAAAAAAACAAAAACAAGACCAAAAATCCAAAGCAAAAACAAAAACAAAAGCAAAAATAACAAAAACAAACAAACACACACAAAAAAAAATCCAAAATGCAGAATCCACATGGCTACATCTATGTGACAGTACTACTCCTCAAGGGAACGAAAATATTTGCCACAGGAGAATCCACAGATGTCATCCATTGATTTTGGTTTTTTGATTTTTGCTATTTTTATCTGAGGCACTCAGTCAAAAAAAAAAAAAAGTATTCAGATCTTCTCATTAAAATATCTCATTGTGGCTTTGAAACTGTCACCAAAGCACAGATTTAAGCAGTTCAAAGAAACTCAGGAAATAGTTGTTGAGGATCATTGCTCTCAAATTCAACAAAGGGACAACTGCAAGACATGTGGAAAATGAAGAAGTGATCCAGAGTTCTTATGTGCTACCAAAATATCTAAAAGAACAGTATTTAATATAGTATTTAAAACAGTATTTAATTTTGATCATGACTGGCTCCCTGCACTCTACTTCCTCTTCAGGTGATTCATGAGGCAATTTTAATTTTAATGGGATTGCACAGGAGTGAGCACTCACCCAACAAAACTTTACATGGGTAATATTGCTTGTGAGGGATTCTCCACAAATAAAAAGCCTCCTAAATTCTGAAATCTGGCATTGTTTCAAATTCTCCCAGCTCAGCCTGAAATGCTGCATCCATTTGAGAGCCCCTTTCTGGCTGAGCTGGAACAATTATCAGGCAGTGGAACATAGGAAAACAAATGTGAAATGGGTTCTGCCCTAAAATACATTTTGCAGCCAAGAAAACCTGCAAAATTGAACTGATTTTTCTAAACTTAGATTTATTTCTTCTTTTTTTTTTTTTTTTTCCTTTTTGGTGTTAGAAATTCCCTTATTTGACAAAACATTTTTTTTTCCAGAACTGAGAGTAAATCTGACAATTTGCACAAAACCCCCTGGCAGAAAACACCCATGTTGCAGAGCCCTGCATCCAGCACTCCACCTGTGATAGTCTGGTTTTTAAAAAAAACAGAACAAAAACATCCAAAAGTGCCAGAAAAAGCATCATTTGCTCTGAGCAGGCATGGGCCATGAGGCTTTGTGAGCCTTTAAGAATTATTTAGCTCTAAATATACAAAAAATGAAGTGTCCAAGGCCAGGCTGGATGGAACTTGGAGCAGTCTGGGACAGTGGAAAGTTTTCCCTGCCATGCCAGGGGGGGGATGGATGGGCTTTAAGATCCCTCCCCAACCCAAACCACTCTATAATTCTTTGATTCTGTGAATTGCACCAAGTCCTGGAATTACTACATTGTCATATCCACAGTGAAAATTGCACAAACACTTCCTTGATTCGATTTTTTCTGTTTGTTTTTTTTTCCCCCCTGTAATTAGAAAACTAACATTTATTGAAATATCTGCCCAAAATTCATTTGTGCAACGCACTTAAAGCAGTTGCATACATGCAGACAAGCACAATGTGAAATTAAGTCCCAGGTGCTCAGCAAATATTGAATATGTAAGCTGCACAAGTTGTTTTGTACTAGAGATTAATTGCTACTTTTTAGAGTGTGGATATGCTGCAAAGAAATAAAAATATGTAAAAGGTTAAGTAACCAAAGATTGAAATATTAAATCTGAGATGCATATTAATTATATAAATATTAATTACCTCAATTTCAAAAAAAAATTAGATATCTTACAGCATTGAAACAGAGAAAACAAAATGCTATCTGTTTTCACAGAAATGTATTGAACTACCTGATGTTATCCACCTTCTTTAATGGTAAATGAAGCATTTCTTATTATTTTGTGACCATTAAATGTATAACACAACTTTTAGAGCAAAGAGAAGGAGCATCCAGCCTTGACTTGACACTAAAAAGTTTTCTTGTTACTTTAATATAAAAACCCATATTTTAAATAAAACTCTTCGATTATAAGAAATGGTTGTGGAGAAATTATTTTAAAAATCCATACAGCACTGCTTCCCAGCTAACATAGTAAATGCTGGCATATAAAATGTACTGATGCTGCATTTAAAATAACAAAACTTGTACAAGCTTGGAAATTTTAAGTAGAGTAGTTATGCTCTTTAATCAAAATCCACAAGCTCTACAGAACCCGTGGCTGTCCTCATCCAAAAATGTTAAACATATGAGGTTGGACTCACTCCTCTATTTTTAGTTTTCCACAACTTCCAACCAGCTACTCCCCAGGAGCTTCCCAGGCTTGCATAAATCAGCCTAATTAGCAGATGCTCAGCTGAATTGCATTCCATGTCCACTTTTCACCTTTAAAAACAGACAAGGATTTGTAAAACGTGACCACAAAGTCATCTTACCTAGGTGGATAAAACCTTACATTTTCTAAAATGCAGTTCCTACTAAGTCCTTATTTGACCTATTCATTTCTCAGGGGAACATCAAGATTCAGATGGTGGTGACAACTCTGATTCAGGAGGAACTGAGCCCTGAGATACCCTGCCTGAGTACAGATACACCAGAGAAATAAATCACAACCCTACCTCAGACAAATCAACCTGCTCCTCCTCTTTCATGGCCAAAAATTGCAGGTGAGAAGATCAGGTGAGGGTTGGCTCATCAGGACAGCTCTAATTGCTGTTTTCACTGTCATACTGAAGAGTTTGTAAAATTAATCATTTCCCATTTAAATCTTGCTTTGCCTAGATTTCAGTTCCAGGTATTTTTTTTCAAATAGCTTCTACAGAAGAGTGTGACTGCACAAGCCAAACACCTTTCACTAACTGAAACTCAGAAAGGTCATTGCAATATGAGCAAAACTCTTAGATTCAAAATAAATGCCTGTGTCTGTCTCAAAAAAAATTCCAACTTGATAGAATGCTGAGATGTCTGACCTTCTCAAGAGAGAGAGCAGATTTAGAGCTGTGTCACTCCACATTGGCAGCACTGCTTTGGAGGGATATTCTTACCAGTCAAAATAAGCCTTCAGGTGCTGCAATCTGAAAAATCACTACCAAAAAAATCCATTTATTTGATTATTATATTGTGTGTCTAACATTTTCTGCCTGTAACAGCAGCAACAACAGGATACAAATGTCTCAGTGCACAAAAACCCCAAGCCATATACTCAGTCCAGTGTTATATTTTTGTCAGTGCTGTCAATGAAATATTTTTCAGTGTTTCTACTTCTCAAAATCGTCCTCAGGTGATGGGTCAAAGCATAGATGGACACAAACCAAGCAGCTTGCTATTTAACTTCCTTCCATCTGTCATTTGCAAGAAAGCATACAAACGTGAAGATATAAGCAGAAAACTTACAGACTGAGAAAACTCAGTCTAAAACTGAGCTTGGATAAAATCATTGGTGTGCTGGTGACATTAATTCAAATTTAATATGCCTTGAGTTCAACAGATGTGCAACATCCAAGTGCAGACAAATGGCACGAGTAATAAAGACCACAGCCAGTGGACATGAAATAAAGTTGCAAAACTATAGTAGGAACATAGGAATATTTGCACAGATAAGCCATTTTTGCAAGCAAAAAAGCTTTTCTGCCATGGCCCTTTCTTTTTTAATTTCTTTTGAATTGCACTGTTAGCAGATTCACCTTTCCCTCACCCTTTTCCTCCTAATCATCTTCTTTCACTAGAGTTAAGGGCACATTTGAAAGAAATGCTTCTCCTGACATGAAAGTAAGCCAATTTCATAGAATTTCTGTCTCCAGGAGAAAAAAAAGCAGACATCCAGAGTGCTCTCCATATTCCTTTTGGGAGAGAATATTTTAGAGAGAAGAGGGTTAGTCCACATCACACCCTGTGAGCAAGGGGCAGGAGTCCAAAACTTGATCATGGAATCATTTACTCTTCCTTGGTCTTACTGTCACTTGTATCAGCAATACCAGTGAAAAAAATCCCACATGACAAAGGGGAAAAAAAAATGTCCACAAACCCCAACAGGGCAACAGGATGGGTGGTACAAAAAAAGTGAGTAATCAGTTTAAACACTGTAGTAAGTGCAAGACATGATTGGACAAAACAGGGTTTGTAAGGGTTATAAACCACAGAAAAGAACATTCAAAAGGGTGTGGAGGATATAAGGAATCAGAATACACCCAGATATCCTCAGGCTTGCCAGACAGCATTCCAGGAGGCTGAAAACCTGAATTTACAGATTCCCAGAATCACAAAATGCTTGGGTTTGGAAGGCAGCTCTGGAGATGCTCTGGTCATCAAAATTTGAATGAGAACAACACCAGCTTTCCAAGAAGATGCAGTCCATTTAAGGTAAAAATTTGGTTTACATCCTTTGGTAGACATTATTTTGTGATCTGTGCTGATTGTGCCTTCTAAAAAATCCAGTTTCCATTTTAAGAGCTGTCTAGCAGACAGCCTAAAAAGCATCACTGTGTACCCACAGATGTTCACAGCAAACCAGTAAGAGATTTCCACCAGACTGAGGGAAAAAAAAAAAAAAGAACTACACAATGCTGAATAGGACTATGGGATGTAAATCTAATATCTTTGGGATGTAAATTAAAGACAGATACAGTGAGCCAATGATTAGACAATTCTGGGCTCAGAAGCTGATCTTTGTGGTTTTTAGTTACTCCTGGTAACAAATATTTATTGTGGGGCATGGGACCATTAATTATAATTTTCTCATGTGTCAGTAGATGAAAGTAGGATAGTGTTTAAGAAAATTGAAATGTTCAAACCATAAAAAGGGTCTTGCTGTTAACTTTGTCTAAACATCTTCTGGACTCTTACTCATTGTTATCACATCACTTTCCAGCACTGGGAATAACTTGGTTGTCTCCCAAAATGTGCCTTCCAGGACACTTAAGCCTTGATTTTAGTATTAAGATACCTCTTTCAGAAATTTAGGCTCTGTTTTGTGGTGGTCAAAACTGTGTACTTGCACCTACCACAGATAACTCATTACTTATATGAATATTTCCTCCTAACAACTTATTGTGATAGTTTAATCACTGCTGGCTACTCAAGAGTGCAAACTTACTCTGAAGTATCTGCTTTTTAAAAATGTGTGCATTGAATGTTGAGATTGTTAGAAAAACTTTCTGCATTCAATCCATACCCTCAGTCTGTGTGATGAAAAAGTTCACTAAGGATAGATGAAAATAAATAAATAAATAAATAAATAAGAAGTCAAATAAAAATTTCTCTGAGCACTTCTCAGATCTCTGGATCTGTTTTAGGGTCTCAAGATGTGAAATGGAAACAGACTCAGTAGTCAGTAGAGTCTTGCAACACTGCCTGTCCCCATTCCCACTCGTTCTGCCACATTCCCTAACAAACTCTGAAATCTCTACACAGTTTTCCACACAGAAGATTAAACACTAAACCACCCAGACCTCCCATTTAGGAGGGTAAATAAATGTTCAAACCCACTCCTGCTGATATCCCCAGGCAGATTGCTTCCTCCCTTCCAGCTCTCCCTCCTCATGTATTACTGGGTGGGACTGGCTGCTCAGACAAGAAAAGGCACAGGGGAGAAAAGAAACATAAAACATGGAATAGAGAGGGAGAAAAAAACATAAAGCATGGAACAGAAAGGGTGTTTGCAAGGTAACCTGATTTCAAATAAATAGCAACAACCCACTGTGGTCATTTTCGTGTTTCTGTCTGGGCAATTCCTGTCACCAGAGACAAAGTGATGAGGGGAAAAAGAATCCCAGCAGGGCAAGCTGAAAAAAAAGAATATTGAGTGCAGAGTAAGATCTCTCCATCCCCATGACTGAGTCTTTACAGAGAGACAGACACTAGTAAAATCCTTGGAGGAAAGAAAAATGCTTTCATAGCTTTTTTTTCCCCTCAGATTACTTGCTCTGCTCTTGCCTGCTGGGTTTTTTTAGGAAGGAGTACATTTGTAAAAGAAGACTTGTCCTCTGCCTTAGAGGTTACCACAAAATCTGTATTGGACACTACACCTCAAGCTTCCAGATATTTACTGTTTTTTTCCTCTTTTCTAACTCTCTAAGCAAATTACATTTTTTCCCTATGTTCTGCACATCTTTTTTTTTTTTTTTCTAGTGGTAGTGGTAGCAACACCTGAATGTACAAGAAATCCTTTCAATCCTGACTCTTGCACCAGCCAGAGAGAGTAAATTAATCCTGGTTTCACACTAAAAAGTGGCACCTCCTCAGCAGAGATCCTCCTTGGGTTGTCATACATATTTCAATTATCATTTCAGAACCTCCCTGCATCCCCTGGAAATTAGTAAGACAGAGGAGTACATGCTACACCTGAGTGGCTGACAGCCATGGCAACATCTGAATTGCCACCTGAGAGCAGAGCAGGGGATTGATTGGCACTTACTCATGAACCAGACAGACTCTCCCATGATTACTTTATCTAAATATCATTTTCCTTCCTTCACAGTGCATCACCTCCCTGAAATTTTCACTGCATCCACTTTTAGGAGATAACTTATCACACCCACTGCTGCAGCCTGCAGTTTGTCCACACTTGCACATCCATCATGAGTTTAATTGTGACAGATAACCCCACGCATGGGCAATTTCACGCATTTCAGATTAATCTGTAAGAGATATTGCTGTACAAGTTCATGTGCAGAGAACTCCTCAGCATGATAAGACACACAACAGCCTTTCCCTGTTCTCTGTGCTCTTCCTCTCATGTTTATCCTGATGCTGAGATAAATATTTTTCTGTCATGAGTCTCTGAGAGAAATTATTTTTTTTTAGCAGATTAAGCAGAAGTAGATAGTTGTGTGAATATAGATAAAATAGGTTTTGGCTATTACTTGGTTTTGTTGATCGTATTGTAACACCGTGAAATTAAATAACATAAAATAAATGCAAAATATACAGTAGAATTTACCAGATTAGGTTGGAGATAGAAATGTCAAAATAGTTTTACTGGGTTTGAGCTTTCACTGGTGTTTCTAGCAGCTCTGCTTGCTGATGCCCACAGTAAAAGCATGTGAGAAAGTCCTTTTCTGTAAAGAATCTGAGCCTTGTAAACAATCTCAGCATCCTTTAACCAGCTTGGTTCTTCCAATATCTCCCCTTGTCACCACTGGCTGGAAAACATGGGTTATTTTCTCTCTGTTGAAAAGCAGGAGTTTTATTACTTTCTGGTACTACTTGAGTAGAAGAAATGAGTGTGTGTATATCTATATGAAAGCAAGCATGCTGCAAGATATAAATTCTTATTTCTGGATTTAGATACCAGAGCTGCTTGATATGGGCAGGAACATTCTGACAGGGATTTCCAAAATCCTGCTCTAAAGCTTTGTCACATAAAAGAGTGTAAGATTTTAATACCCTTTTACCCTTCCTGCTAACTCACCATCAAATAATCCAAATGTGTATTACCTGTTTTCTGGTATCAGATAACTGTGGGGATCACAGCCTCTAAGAAGCCAGAACATGGAGCAATTCTGCTGGCTGGGCAAGTGGAAAGGTAAATTTAAAATTTCTCTCTCACTCATTTGGATGAATCAACACAAACTGCCTTCCATTATAAGACCTGGATGGAACTCTGCCATTTGCAGCAGGATTTTGTGGTTTTTTTGCCCATTGTCTGCTATTTTGAAAAGGCTGAGGAGTTGTGAGTTTTCATACTGCCCTTCTGGAGCTGTTGTGTGCTGGACACACTGAATATAGAAGCTGATGGGAACTCAGGTGTTTCAACATCTCAAAAAAAACTCAAACAAACAAACAACAAAAAAACCCCACAAACCAACAAAAAAAAAACCCACCACAACCTGAGGAAGTCTCAATAATTGAGACAGACAATTCTCACCTCAGCGTGGAGTTCTTGACAGAGATATCTCAGGGAAACACAAGGAAACACCCTATAAAAGATGGGGTAGCCAGCAACAAAATAAGCAAGAATAATAATGGATTTAAAAGCTGTGGATAACAAACACCAGCAATATTAACCCAAAGGCTGATTCTAGCTGTCTGTGGAAACACTTGGACAAGCTGTGGGTTTCTGCCAAGAAAGTACTGATAATTAATAATTTAAAAGGGAGTCAGTCCAGATTTTTAATAGGAAAAGTATAAAATGCACATGGAAGGAAGAAAAACCTGCATCAGGGATAAGGTGGCTTTAATGCAGTGCCCTGACAAGAAAAAATTCTTGTTTGCGAACTCTGAAATGCAGGAGCCCTTACCAGGAAGCTGTGCCAATTATTCTCCACCTTAAAATCATTTGAATGTTAAAATGAATAGAGGAAATTACTCCAGTGTCTGTATCAACCAACAGCTCTGCAAAGATACAGGATAAATATGGGTTTAAAACTTCCTTCCTGTTGTCTTTGGCCAGGTCAGCCACTCATTCACAACCACAGAACCTTGCTTTCTGTTGGGCTGGAGTCTTCCAGGTTCTCCACTTCAGAAAGTATTTAAATGAAGGAAAACATTGTAATCATCTATGCCAATGAGGCGAGTGAAAAAACATTTTGTTAATTCACGGTGAAAACACAAACTCCTGTGCATCACAGCTGAGCAAGCTGAGATATGCAGTAATAGAAGATTAGCTACTCATGGAAAAGCAGAATGGGCTGAAAACTGTCGATTACAATTGAACTTCAATAAGAATTTGGACTCTCAGAGGAAAAATCTTAATGTTTTCAAGATGGCATAAGTATTTCTAATTTGTATCCTGAAACAAGATTTCATTTTGAAATGTGATTGCTTGTGGTTTCCTTAGCAAAGTGAAAAACACTCCAAAACCACAGAATGTATTATTACAGGAAACAAAGACCAACATTTTCAGTCTGGAGGGAGAAATTTTTTTTCTCCATTTTGGTCAGCAAAGCAGTTATCCACAAAGCCAACATCATGAATGAATGGTGAAAGATATTGGAGATACCACTGGGTTTATATTTACTGGAAGTGCCACATGACACAAAATGACGGGCACAGGTAATTACACGAAAAATAAATGATCTATTGGTTAAAACATGGAATGAAACCTCAGAGTTACCTTATCCTTCACCCTGACTGCTCTGTAAGGGTTTCCTACCTGTGATGATCGTTCTGTGAACTCCAGACATCACAGACAGAACTGATGAGAGTGTGAACCCCCTGCCATAAATGTGAGCTCTGTTAGCTGAACTTTAAAAACTCTCCCTAAAGAAGAAGGAACCCTGTGGGAATATCAGGCAGACAGGGTGCCCTGCCTCAGTTCCCTATTCCAGCAGATGCAATTCCCTGGTTTGTTTCAGGGGGTGTGTAAATATTTTCAGATGCATTCAGGAAGTTTGCAAAGAGACTTTGAAAGATGAGCACTGATGAGGCCTGCAAGGAAATTAATCACTCCGTTCCATGAGCATGTTTTGAACAGTGTGCAATAAATAATGCAAACTTTCACTAAATTTCAGCAAATTTGATTTTTTTTAATAACTTTTTTTTTTAATCACCAAACTGACAAAAAAGCTTACTTTACCTTTAGCAACAGGTATACGTGCTCACATTTGAGAGGAAGGGAAAACAAAAACACCTGGTTGCATCTTGCAAGCACTATCCTCTACACAACTGCTATCTTCCATTCTTATATTCAAAAGAATTCTGCACTGCTACTGAGATCATTGCATGGTGAGTATAATAATAAATTCAAGTCACCTGCTACTGAATGAGGAGATGCTCTGCTGAGTGAAAAAAATATCTAACACCTTTCTTGTGGCATAACGAAAAATATCCACTGCTAAGAGAGAAAACAGCATGGAATAATTTATTACATCACAAGCCAAAGATAAGCTAAGTAAAGGCCATTCAGACAACATTAATTTTGTGTTTCCTTCCTCTGTAGTGGTTGCCTAACTCTGAAAATTTAATATTCCTTTAGCTTTGTTTTTTAAGATATTTTGAAGCTGAGCAGGAAAGAGGCATCAACTCAGACTTTATCAAAATATAAAAAAATTGATGGATACTGACAAGCAGAAAACACTTTCTTCCTAGGGTCAGGACAAGTTAAAAATTTTCCTCAGTTACTAAATTTGATAATTTTTGGTAAGCTTTAACTTTAGACTAATATTTAAAAACCATTGAAATAACCTCTAAAATTTACAATTATTGCGTGGCTTGCTAGGAATTAAGCACTCAGCTGAGAACACATTTCTGAAGGGAAGCAAATTGAAGTGGAGAGCAGGAACAGCCCAATACTCAATGATTTTGAACATCCTTCAAGATGGCATCATCTAACTAATTAAACTGATTACATTTGAGAACTTCAGAAGCCTACAGATAAATTCCTAATCTTGAGTTGTCTTAAAAACCTTGATTATTAATCTGCTAATTGTGGGAAGGCACTTGCTATTAACTTCAGCAGCTCAGGGAGAAAAAATAAAACAACCTTTGTCTACAGCTCAAAGCCTTTTAAAATAATAATAATGTGAATTTTCAGACTCTGATTCCCACTGCAGCCACAGATATAAAGTAATTGCATTTTTTTATCAGAAAGAAAATTTAAAGTTAACAGAACAATAGTTAAAACTATCCTCAGATATCCAAACAACTTATTTTTTTCCTTTTTTTTTTCTTTTTTTTTTTAGAGAGCATTTTATGCTTTGTCCTTATAGTTTTACATTATTAACCCTATTTATGAGAAACACTAAAGAAGCACCACTACCACTAAGCAAGGAGCATTACCTGAGTTAAACAGAAGTGACAATGAGCAGGAGCAGGGGGAAGAGGAAGAGGAAAGTAACAAGAAGAAGGCAACAGGAGTAAATGATGGTTGTGCATTCCTCACAGCTGAAATATTCCATTACATTCCACTCTATTCAACTCAAATGTTAGCTGAAGCTCGGGCCCAGCTCTCCCTGCTCCTGCTCTTTGAAGGGGTTTTCACCTCATTGCACAATTTCCCCGCAAGTTTCAAAGGCAGAAATTCCACTCACACAGACCTGCCACATCTCCCTGCTCATAAGGAGGATTCTCCCTTTGTTCTCCTGTATTAAACACCAGCCAGGGTAAAAAAGAGAGTTTTGATTTTCCCTTTTAATTTTTTTTTTTTTTTTTCAGTTTCAGTGTACACCACAGAGCTGTGCCCTCTCTTCCCACACAGTTCATCTCCACCTTCCACCCCTCTCTTCACCCAGGGCTGACCTACCAATAAACCTGTATATTAGCTTTATATTCCCTCTGGGTGTAGCCATTCCTGAAGGATGAAAGAAGGATGGAGGAAATTGGACACATTTTCGTCATTACACAGACTAAATCTGACTCTCCCAGGAAAGTTTCTAATTTAAAAGGAGAGGGGTACATGTACAGAATGGGTTCAAACTTTTGTGCAGTGTCCCCTGCCCACACAAACATCTAGACCTTGTATCTACAGCTCCTTTTGGGTGTTTTCCCTCCCAGGCATAAATAGCACCCTTCCTTGGTATGGTTGGCCAGGCACTCCCACACCTCTCTGATTTCCAAGAACTGTTTTTATCTGTTTTCCTAAACAAAAAATATATGTGCATTTTAATTGAATTTATTTTTAAAATGTGCATCAGTTCACTGAGTTGAATATTAAGAAATTCAGAATAGTTCCCTCCTTAGGAGGAGAAAATAGCTGGCTCTAGAAAATTTATTCCACATCGTGTCCCATTCCATGCCAAAATACCCAGCCCAATTATCCATCATCAGTTATCAGCCATCCCACTCTATAAATATGCTAAATACCAGTAACAGTTTAAAATCTGTTCTTGCAATCAAAATACATAACTAGAAAAGTTTTCAGTGAAGTATTTAAATATTTTAAGAACACTTTCTTGACAAGCCAAATGTGATTTACAGTGGGGACACAGAAGAACACACACTATGAGCTTGTTAAAAATAGGGGGAAGAAAAGCTAGAAAATATATTCACATTTGTTACTCACAAAATGACATCTGAAATGATGCAGTTATTTAAAGGGAAGGAGATATGCTGCTGATATCTAAGTGAAGGAACTGAGCCCCATGCAAGCTCCAAATAAATATTATGTCTGGTTACCACCTCTGTCAAAAGTCTGTGAGGTGCCAGTCAAGGGTTGTACAAGAATTCTTAATATCCTCTCTTGATTTTTATTAAAATGACCAGAAGCAGATTTTTTCAACCTGACAGTCTTTTCAGAGCTAAATCAAAAGGCTCCCTCTGACACCAACCCCTGGAACCATCTCTGATGTAGAACAGTGCCTGCCACATGATTTAAAGTTTAAAAATTAGTTACCTCATTAAGAATTAATGTGTGTTCAGCAGGAAGACAATCCTGCACAGTGAGAAATTGTACAGGCCAGATGATTAAGCTGAACAGCCAGTGGAATAAATGCGTTCCATTCCAGCAGGTAGAACCCCTGAGCTGAAGCTTCCGAGCTAATTGTTCTCTTGCTTTTAAATCCCAGTTTTCACCAAGGAATTAGCACTTAATAGGCCAGGAGAGGCTAGAGAGCCTCCAGTGAGTAGGTGAGAGAATTAAGGAACATCATAACTTCTGAAGCAGCTGGATGTGCAGGGCTAGAGAAGGAAATAGGGTATCCTACAGGTGGAAATAGGGGAAATAACACCTTCTACCATCTATTCTGTAGTTATCCAATATTAGGAGACCACAGATAGAAGCTCCAAGAGAGCGGAGAGGGACTCTGGGCAAGGGATGGAGTGACAGGACAAGGGGAAATGCTTCAAACTGCCAGAGGGCAGGGTTGGATGGGATATTGGGAATTAGGAATTGTTCCCTGGCAGGGTGGGCAGGCCTGGCACAGGGTGCCCAGAGCAGCTGTGGCTGCCCCTGGATCCCTGGAATTGTCGAAGGCCAGGTTGGACACTGGGACAGTGGAAGTGTCCTTGCCATGGCAGGGGTGGGATGAGATGGGATTTGGGAATTTCTTCCATCCCAAACCATTCTGAGATCCCTTATGCTCAGCAGCCTCACATCAATCATCTGAGCAGCTCAATCTGTTATGTGAGTGGGGCTCTGCAACAAAGTTCCTTTGACAAGAAAAAATGAAAAAAAAAAAAAAAACCAAA
>VXBI01008324.1:0-12349 GCA_013397375.1 Toxostoma redivivum | reverse complement strand
TTTTTTTTTTGGTTTATTTTCGTTTTCTTACCAGCTCTCAGGCTGTGTCCATAATTGCAGTGGACTCCTGGAGGGACAGCCATATGTCACAGATGCTTTCCCTCCCAGACTCATCAGAACCCTCAGCTTTGCCCCTCACATCCCAGCTATCACAGGCATGCTGACACCCATGACAACAGACATCCTGCCTGTACCTCCCAGACTAATTAGAAGTGTCACTTTTCTGGTCTCAGACACTCTGCAGTGAAATTCTAATGAGTCTAATGCGTGTCTGAAACCATCATCTTTTACAGCAGACCCCAAAACACATCATTACCATAACAGGTCAGCTCCATCCTTGTTCTCCATATGATTTAATTGCAGCTACTGCTCTTTGTGCAAGATGCTGGAGGACTTGTAGTCACCAGCTCTGTGTTAGCAGGGCCTCCTGTCAGCATCATTAGCACAGGAAATGCAAAGTGAATCCGGACTTCACGTGGATAATGAGGGTGCTGGAAAGAGTGGCTCCAGCAAAGAGCCCCTTGCTGCTGATCCACGCCACTAAATAGGTTTTTTGGCAATTCCATTGTCCACCTTGCTGCTGATACAAAGCTGGGGAGTACATTGATACAGCAGAGGAGTAACTGGATGGACTCAGGGAGCACAGCCAGTTCTCACCATGGAAGTGTTTATATGTCTCTCTGAGCCTTGGACCCTAAATCTAAAGACTCTAAAATCTAATTAGGATCCAAACAGGTTTTACCCCACGGAAAAGGCAGGTGGCACGCTAAGGAGATGAGGTACTTCTGATAGGGATGCCAAAAATCTGCTTCTGGAAGATCTCAGTGAGTTCCTGGATTATATACAGTCGTGGTCACTGATTAAAAGTGAATTTAGGCACACACAGAGGGCTAGACAGCTTACCACACAGAATCCTAAATAAATAGACGAAGCAACAACACATTCTGATGAATTTCAACCACTTTTCTTTCCTGATGCTTTCCCTCCATGTTTATAGAACCAGTACTGACACGAGCATTCCTGCGTGCAAATTATTCATACTTAACAGTCTGAAAATTGGAAGTGGTTTTTGCATATTCTTTCAATGATTACTAATACCCAGCTCAGGAACTACTGGATTATTGCTCAGTACATGCTTTACCCAAGTCAGGTGAAGACAGGAACATATTTCTCTCATGTTTATGTGAAACACATTGGCAAAAGGGGCAGATCTATAATCATTGCTTGATTCAGAGCTGGGAAGGTCTGATTTGGAACAAAGTCCTCTCAACTTGCATTTGCTGTGCATCTAAAATTATGTTACAGAGGTTTAGATAATACAACCTGACACCTGGAGTAAAATGAGCAAAAACCTTCAAAACCTCTGCTGCTAAGCAGTCTTAATGATGTTGACTTTATAAAAAAAAACCCACCCAAAAGCAGCAAACCACCAAATAGTAATAAGACAAAAATTATATATGAGCCATGTAATGAGAAATATATCCACTGCAGGTCCTACAGTCCCTATTTGACATCACAGAAAGCTCTGGAGTTACTCTGTTCAAGGTGTCTGCAACTTGTCTATGTCATATTCAAATTAATTAAACACATGTGCCTGTTGCACCTTCTCAGTCTTCTCTGAGCCAGTTGATTTAGATCAAGGGTGAGCACTTACTTTTTTTAAATTTTATTTTATGTTATTTTTTGGCTCATAAGCAACCCAGCCTGGGTAAGGACAGCAACCTGATTGTTGCCTCTCCAGCAGCAAAGGAGTAGAGACAAGGGGTGTGTGTTAAACTTGTAAGTCTGGCTTTCATGAACCTGCCAATTTAAGGACTGATGGCACAGCAAGCTCAATCAAGGCATTTTGTACTTTGGCTGAAATTATAGCTCTCAGAGTGAGCCCACTCTGCCCAAATATAATGGCAGGATGTACAGAGAGGACCTTTAAAAGAAATCTGTCACAAGTCTATCAATGGATGCAGTGGTCAAATGCAGACATTTCCATGACTTCCCTCCTTATGGACACCAAAAAATCCCTGAAATAGATAAAACTACCCTGCCAAGCTGTTTTCCACTACCTGGAATACTGTACATACTCTATAATAATGCTAAGAGGGTATGCCCTTTCAAAAATAACCTATTAACTTGCACTTTGAGCTACTTTACACTTCTAAAATAATACTTCTCCTTCAGACATGACTAACAGGAGTAACTAAAATTCACTTAGGGATTTCCATCATAAAAAAAAAAAATAAAATTCCAAGAAACCTCACACAGCTGAAAGTGGAAAATTTTACTGAGAATTCTTTTTATTCACTTCAAATACTCCCACATGAGACTAAAGAACTGTGTGAGAAGCACAGCCAGGCTATTAAATTCCTCACATTTTTCTTGACATCTTTACCCCCAGGTGACCAAGACTATCAGTTTATGGAAAGGGCAGGAACAAGATAGTGAATTCAGAAGGATACAAATCATTGCTTCACTACAAAGAAACAAATAATTCAAAACAGAATTTATCAGACTCAGTAATTTTCTTTTATTCTAAAGAAAGAAACCAATCTGCAGGAGGTGTGATGTTTAATATTTTTTGTTCTAACATGGAAAAAAACCTAGCAAGACAGTCTAGGAATTAACAGCATTCAGCTGCCTGATAACATGACGAGCTTCTCTGATTTTACACAGATAAAACAGCCTGGTGATCTTTTTTATGGCAATCCCTCCTGACTGCTGATTCATGGCTTGTAAGCACTTGGCAAAGGGTAGCTTTCAGATTTCCTCCCAGGATCTAATTCCAGCTCCTTCTGTCCCAGCAAACACCCTTCACATTCCAGTCACTAAACCAATGATGTTTGTGTGATGGGAAAGGGGAAGGAACCAGGGGGGGAAAAGGGGAGAAAAGGGACAAGAAAGCAGAAAAGTACAAAATCCTGGCAGTGGTCTGAGCCTCCTGGCACAGCCTCGAGCTAGGAGTAAAACTGGGATGGTTTTTGCAGATGACACAGCCCTGGGTGAGTTTATTTTTTCTCTCTGCATCCCACAGCAGGGATGTCCAGTTTGCCTTTGGCACTGGCAGTGCTGGGCATCAGCTGGCCCAGACAACACAGAGGGGGTAAACGTGTCCAGCCTCTTTGTGCTGGGCCAAAATTGGGTTTTCCTTCTCAACTTTTGCAGTGCACAGTCTTATCCATTCTTGTGTGTGTGTATATCTGAAAAATCCCCTGTTTACTTGGTTTTTTTCCTTAAAAACACAACAAACTCAAGAAATCTGACTGCCTCAAAGACTCCCATGACACATCAGCTCTTAATTGTAAGAAATTAATCCTCCACACAGAAAATTTGCAGACGTGACCACCCTGCAGCAGGCTTCCATACCACTGGCTAATTAATAAGCATGTTGCACATGAAACAAGGAGCATGCTCAATATAACCAAATATTTATCCAGGTGTTACTAGTTAACAATAGTAATTATGTTTAGTTACAAGACAGAAAATGCTATTTATACTTCTCAGGTTATTTTTTATGTTATCACCAGGCAGTTTTACTAAAGCAGACCCAGAGATGCTTAGAGCAGGTCTGTGCTTCCCAGAGTTTCTCAGGTAAGTCTGACAGCTGAGGAGAAGCTGGGGATTGCATGATGCAGCACAATTACCAGGAGCAAGGCATGCAACTTGCTTAAGCACACCCAAGAGTTTTATGGCTTTGAAAATGAGAACCCCAGTTACCAGCCCACAAAAGATCTGCAAAAGTGCACGCACTCAGAGCCCCCAAAAGGACTCCAGGGAGCCACAGCATGGTTTGCACACATCTGTGGCTCTGGGTATAATGAGCTGTCCAAATTTACTGGTGGTGAAGTAGGTCTTCATCATGACAAATGCTTTGTGAGCACGAAACAAGAAGTATTCCCAAATGCAGGCGCCTGGAGTCCCTGGATAAGGTTCTCATCCAGGAAAAGGGACATTTCATCCATTAGCCAGGTCTGAGTGCTTCAGTTTGAACGTGGAGTGTCCCAGTGAGATAACCAGTATTTCATTAGAGTCCTGCTTTTTTATAAACAGTCACACTCCACGGCTGAAACGTCCTCAGTCTCCCTGAAAATCCCTAAAACCTGCACAACCTTGAGCCCCACCTCCTGCTGTTAACAAACAAGGAGAAAATGTCCACTGCAATCCAGGGAAGTGCTGCAGGAGGTCTTATGAGCAGACCTATCAAATTTATTTATAGGCTCATTCGCTGGTGTCAGGTTCTTCTCCTAAAAGATTTAGTTTCACCCTCAAATACATGTTTGTAATACACAGTTGCAATTTTTTTACTGGTTAAAGTGAAAAATAACCCCAAACCCAGCTTACATGTTTTGAGGACTACATTGACTTAGAAAGCATTTGACTTACTCTTTAAATACCTCAAATGATATCATTATTGTCTGTACCATTAAGTCCTTTTACCCCTTTGACTTCTCTGTCCTAGTCTATCACTTTGATGATTCTGCTGTCCTTAGGTTTTCCTGCCGGAATAGCCCTCGACTGAAATACTGCCAGATGATTTAAATCCTCCCGTGGCAACACTGGTGAAAGAAAAAACACATTATTCCCATTTCAGATAGCCACATCACTGCTGAATATGGAGGACTGTCAGGTCAAATAATCTGCTCCTGAAGTGCAGCCAAAAAAATCAGCTTCCATCTGAAAACCAACAGAGGGAATACTGGAATGACCGGGTGTTTGTTCATTAATCTGAGAGGGAATTTATCTGTTTACCTTCAGGACTGAATGCATTCAGATATTAATAATTTTCAATAGGATTGTACTAGTTGATAAATATTTGAATTTTAAACCTTGATAACCATTAAGACTTTGGTGAGAGAACAATGACATTTTTGATTAGGCACTCTACTCAGGAAACATCCCAATTCTTATGGCATATCCAATATAAATTCTCGATTTTTCTCTGCTCTCTGCCTTTTATGAAGAGCAACAGTTTCACCCTTTGTAAGAAAACACTTACTATATATATATTCATTTCCTTCTAGAGATAGTTATGGAAGTCTGAAAATTCATTTGCTCCAAGAAATTCTTCTATTATATTACTCAGTCATTTTAATTGCAAATTTTAAGCTGATCCACTATATACATCTAATTATCTTTAAATGAAAAATGCTTGTAATTCTAGTGCTGAAAATTACTATTTCTGTTTAATGGAAGCCTGTAATCAGTATGATTTACTTTTTTACTCCTAAAAACTTCAGTAGCTATGAAATGAATAAAAGAAATGGGAAATGGCTTAAAAATAACTCCAGCACAGCTGAAATCAGTGGAGTGTATTTAAAACTTCTGGTTTTGAAGGACAAATATTTGAAAGGTGCAGGTCTTGGTGATCAAGAAACAATCCCTTCACGTATTAATCTTGGAGCTATCCCATGTGTCTATACCAATTTGGTGGGTTTTACCTGGGTTTACAGACTTTGGGGACTTGGGCAGGGAGGAACATCACCAGAATATCAAAAAGAAACAGGAGAAAGCATCATGGAATCTTTACCACGATAGCAATAAGGAGCTCAAAAACACTAGTGACCTCAAAGAGAAATTGCTCCATTTTCTCCACAGAGTAGCCACATAATTTGCCTGAAACATGATTTTTAAAATGGAAACAAGTTTGTTTAGGTTTGGTTTTTTGGTTTTGCTTTTTTTGGTTTTGCTTTTTTTTTTTTTTGTGTGTGATTTACTATTAGAAGTAAATATATTATGATTAAAGACTACAGAAGTTTAATGACAAGCCACATCTCTGCTCTCAGTTATTGCTAAATCAAAATTCACACTTGCAGGAATCATACATAAAAATTTATCCTGGCCCTTGAATTACAGCACCTTCAGGTTTAACCTTAAGGGAAGAGTAAGAAAAAACAGAGATCCATATGAAAAACACAGACAATGCAGCCCCAGCAGGAAACTCCCCGGGCAGGTTAATTCTAGTAAATATCACCCTTAGATGCCTGAAACATTGTTCATACAGTGAGACTTCACAGTATCAAGACACTCAAAAGCATCTTGGCTTTATTCTACTATTTCTACAGCTATTTAGCCTATTTCTAGACTCTTATTTTAAGGTTACGTGAAATTTTTTTAACATATTGAACATTTGAACGTTTGTTTGTTTTGCTTTTTTTTTGGTTTCGGTTTGGGGATGGGTTTGGGGGGTTTAAGTGTGTGTACTGGGTTTTTCGTTGATTTGTTTTTTCTTTTGGTGTTTTTTGGTTTTAAGTTTTGTTTTGGTTTTTATTTTCTTTAGGGGGGTTTGTTTGTCTATTTGTTTGGTTTGGAGGCTGTTTGTTTGTTTGTTGGTTTTTTCGTTGTTTGTTTGTTACCTTGGTAGGAGAATGCTCAATAATGGTTTGCACAAATGTACAAAGGAAGCCAACACTGGAAAAAAAAAAAATTACCTTTCTGCAAAGTTGTACCCAAACTTTGCCCAGCTCATGTCTGTAGAAGAAAGCAGAGGGAAGGAGCAGCAGGTGTTTTAAGGTGCTGCTCTCTCTCAAAAACCTGGGGCAAGACTCTCAGCTGGTGGAGGACAGAGATACTCCAAAATTCTGGCTCCCAACCAGAAGCAAGCAGGGCTGCTTTTAAAAACAGCAACTGCTGACAGCAAGGTATGGAAACAAAAGCATAAATAACCTTAAGTTACTTTTACCTCTCTGGTTCATATCCTCTGAGACTCTGCTGTCTCTATTTCCACGAAGATGTTCTGCCATTTTATTTTTTCCTGCAGGACTGAACTAAAAAGTTAACCTGTACAAGATCTATCTTCCATTCTGTGTTTACTCTGTCCATTTAAGATCTTTCTACAATCTGATATATAAAAAAGTTGAGGAGGACAAAAAGAGTGATATATTCCATCACCTTTTCCCAAAAAGTCAGGTAAAAAATTGCATATATATTGAAATATAGTTTACTTTTAGCTAGAGTTTAAGACAAGCCATGTTTATCTGAAAGATGAAATAGAAATTAATTTCAACTGTTTCAAGAATTGAGCAAATTAATGTGCAGTTTTTTTTGAACACTACCCTTCCTGAGTTTGTGCAGACAGGAGATGCAACATAAGGAGACACTCTCTCAAAGTTCAATTATTTAAAATCTTAATAGATGCAGCTTTTCAAATACTATTTAAAGACAAGACACTAAAAATATCCTGAAATGGGGAGCTAGAGAAAAAAAGGGACAGCTCCCCATCTTCCTCTGGCAACACAGACTCTGCAAATAGAACACAAATGGAAGTCAGGGTCCCACATCAAATTAACTCTCAAAACTTGTTTCCCACTGGACAATTCTGACTCTGACACGTACAAAATTGATTAGAGATCTGTTTCCACAAAAATTCTCCTATATGGTCTCAACTGCCAGTAAGAACTTTGGTTCTTTCATGTTCCAAAGGACCTGTGCTCTTTTCTTTGGTTCTTTTTTTTTTTTTGGTGTGCATGTGGTTTTGTTTTTTTGNTTGTTTGGGTTTTTTTGTTGTTTGTTTTTTGTTGGGTTTTTTTGGTGTGTGTTTTGTTTTGTTTTCTTTTTTCTTTTTTTGTTTTTTTTTTGTTTGCTTGTTTTTAAGTTCCTAAGGATGGGAAAAGCAGAGAAAGCAAACAAGTGTTTTCTAATGGGGATCAATGACCTCTCCCTGTGGCCCAAGTTAGCAGACCAGTGCCTCAAACTACCAAAATGTGCTGTTCATCACAACCCATTCCAGAGATGTGCTTCTCCTCCTGCAGGATAAATTGGAACCTGACTAATGTTGCCTAACATGAAATCACATTCCCTCCTCTCCTCCTCACATGAAACATGCTCGAATGCCCAATGAGCTCATTGAATCTTTACACATGGCTGTCTGAAACTTTTGTGGGTATTGCCTGAAGTGAAAGATTTTCTAAGTCAGTTTAAATTAAATCATCCTACCTGGACTGCTTTTTGAAGGCCAGTGAGACTGGTGAGATCTGCATGCAATACTGATCCAGCATTCTGTGTAATATCATAGCATATAACATTAATTCACTTGAAAATTATGTAAAAAAATACTTTTTTCCTCCACCTTTTTTCTCCCCCAAATGACTTACACTTTGACTTTCATGAACTACATCTTAAATGATCTCTCAGTTGACTACACGGCTGGTTCCAAGACTTACAGTCCCCTAATTAGCCACATTAGATTGGAGTAATTATGGAACAGGCCAGGCCAAGGCATCTGCAATTCCTTGGAAATTCCTGTCCTTGGAAATGACTGCAAAGGAGGAGACCATGGCAGCATGAAGAGTAGGGGGTTTTGAGACCTCAGCCCAGCATAGTGCAATACCTGTACACACTCTTGGGTCTAGGAGTGTGGAATTTCCCCAGTTTCCCCTCATCTCTCCTTTTAGAGCAGAGTCTCTCCTGCTTACCCTTTTCTTGTGAAGAAATACAGGCACTGGAACTTAGACTGCAATAATTTGGATTTTTCTACGAGATCTTTACGACAGATTAATTGTCTCTTGTTCAAATTACCATTTTTCATCCTCCACCAGCTCAACTGTGGTTACAATGCAGATTTTTCTCCCACACTGTGACAACTAGAACCAGCTGGACATGTTCAACTAGTTGGTTTAGAAACTTTATCTGGGAAGGTTTTTCCCTTTTTCCTACACACTACAAAGAGCAGACAGAGGAGCTCTTCCTGACACACTTTGCAAGTTCTGGATAGAGAGATGTGGATAAAGGAGAAGAAAAAGTTGCGCCCTAGCCTTCACTCTCTCCAAGCAGCACATTAAAAAGTGAACTATTTCCTCCAAGTCTTCAGGAACTTTACATTTCTGTCATTAAATGAATTGTCATGAATTACAAGAGCTTGTATGGACCACAATAACATTGAAATACTGACCAGTATTACTTTGCTCACCACTTGATTCTACAAGGGGTGAGAGTTGAGGAGGTGGCTGAAATTCTCCTAGTTTTTTTTCCTTAATTATTCCCCCAGGACACTTCTTTTCCCAGCCATGGGCACAGCTCATCACACCAAGCTTTCACCTGCTGGGGTTTGCACTAATTTTCCATCTCTCACTCAGGCTTTCAGAAATGGAACAGCAGATTTCCAAATGCTGTTGCAGAGCACTGCACAGGGCTCTTGCTTCATTTTGATCATTAATGTCTTTTTGTGTCTCCATTTTTTTCCTCTCTCCTACCACGTCCCACATAGGTCACCCCTCTGTGTTTCCAAAGCTCTTTGAAGCATCTCTTAATGCATCATCAATTACTCAGTAACAAAAAGTCCAGCAGAACCTTCCATGTATTTGAAAATTTGTCACCAAAGCACCCTGTGTTTCATTCTCTCCCACGCAGCCTTTTAGCTTTGGAAAGATGTTTTTAAGAGGTCCAACAAAGCTGCTTTTCATCTTCTCTGAACCCATCCTTAAAGTTCTCTGTGTCACACCATACCCCTGACCTTTACTTATATCAGGGGATTGCTGTAGCCACTTTGACCATCACAGTCTCGTTTAATCAGGCTCCATTCTGTGCTCAGGCAGCTTTTTCTCTTATCCTGAGGCTGCAAGGTTTCATCATTCTTCTTTTTTTTTTTTTTGTATGGTTGGCTAATACAATCCATAGTGTCAGCCAGTGTGTCCCTAGATGCTGTGAAAACAGAATTAGACAGATTTACTTAACCATGATCCTTGAAGAACTGCCATGAAAGCTTTTGCCACACCACTGGCACAAAAATTCAATACAAACGCTTATAAAAAGAGACACATATGTACTACTCACCCCAATTATTGCTCTTAGTATTTGCAAGGCAGTTTCATGCTCAGTATCAGAAATTGTACGAGCAGCAATGGGTTGCTTGCACAACAAGACTTCAAGCCAATGGATAAAAAATAAAACACATTCTTATTCTTGCACCTGCAGCAGCTCCTCACTTCCTTCAGGACCCAGAGGGGCTGCACATGCAGGAGTACAATGGCATGAAAAATCAGTTTTACATTTGAGATGTGCACCAGGTAAAGGAAGGAAACCTTATGAGAGGAAGTGTATCAGTTCTCTCTTTCTCTCATCTTTGTTGAGCCCAGACCTTGACCATCCACGTGGCAGAACCAATGGGGTATCTAAGGACTGCTGACCCTTGTTCTCTTTCTCTCTATGCCACCTTTATGTCTCTCCTCTCCTGCTCTGTCTGGACACGATTATCCTATTCTACCCCTTACTCCATTACCAAAGTTTATTAAGGAGACTGGAAGCTTGTCAATTATAATTGTAATTGTAAAAGTTGAGATCTTGCTACCTGAAGTTTGTTGCTGGAGGTTGTAAAATTTAAGGGCTTGTTATCTAAAGCTTTTGAGAGTTAATAGTGGCTAATTGCTAGAGTTAAGGCAACAAGATAATAAAGCATAAGAATTCCCTTGACACAAGGAGTGGTGTTTCTTTTCAGCCTGATGAGAATTTATAATGAGCATCTTGCCCCCTATCAAATGGGTCAAGATATTTGGGACTCTCTCCCTCTGGGAGGGTATCCTGGTGTGTAAGCATGCTCAGAAATCCAAACATTAATCCTGAGCACAACCCTCAGCTGAGGATTTTTGTGATAAAGAGTGCAGTGTTTACACCTCAGGGTGCACCTTCCAGAAGCACAGCACTGCAAGGTTGTGCCTTTTCCTCCTTCTGTGTCCTACTGAGTGCTCTCAATCTCTGATGAAGGCAATAAAAGGCAATGGAAACTGTCTGGTTTATTGGGCTGACATGTTTTCACTTTTCAAGCAACAGAAACACTTCATACCAAACACAGATCATGATCAACGGTCAGTAATCAAGACTGTTTAATTCATGCATATTTTTATTTCTCCACTCATGCAGGTTGCCATATACTGATCAGCTGTGTTTGTACACTGCTTTCATTAATAAACCAATGCAGGGTACATTCATTTTACTAGCTAATTTGCTTGAAACTGATTTCCTGAGGCAGAGCCAGTGAACTGAAGCGCCTATAGTTTTTTTGAAAAATATGAAACCACTTTCCATTAGTTTTAAAGATCAGCTGCTTTATTATACAAAATACCTCATTTTTTACCTCAGTCAAGAAATAGGGAGGTTTTAAATTAGATAATTAATTATTAGAAAATGTCTGTTCTTCCCCCAGAGTGTAACCAAAATGAATCACCAATTCAGTTCATTTTAACTTCTTCCCTCAACACTCAGCAGAGTTGTTAAACTCTTTGCATGATCACTGCATCTTAAATCTATAAACCTCATCATCTCAGCAGGAGGTTTTCATCTGAAATCTCTTGTGCCAAATCCAGAATTCATTTTAAAATTCAGTCTCATAACTTCATTGCAATGTGTTTGAAAAAGCCATGGTTTTCCGTCACAATCTGGAAATTGGACGTTTCTATTACCATCTCTAGGAGGAAAATGTGCAAGAAGAATCTCTACATATTGCTACCCATTTCTTTTTCCATTTGGATTTCATAAACAAAAATAAAGGAAAATTAAAAATGCAAGTAAATCTTTGGTTTGGGGTTCTTACTGGCAGCCCACACAACTGCAAGATTATAAAGTGAAAACTGCAAAACGGAACAAACCGCAACACTGACAATCACAGCTTCTTTAATGTTGCTCAGCCTGCTTTATTAATTATAAGCAACAATTACAAAGTAAATGAGCAAACAAAACCAAAAAAACACCAGATGCATGCTGCATAACTTAGATTTTATTTTGCTGGCATCTACATAAAATACAGCCCTATTCTTTCCACTGAAAGGAGAGACTGTTCTGCAGTATGGAATTGAACAATGCTTTATCTCACACAGATACTCAAAATGGGGGTTATGAGGGGCACAAGACTTCATCCTCACCCCCAGTGAGGGTCATGTTTATAGAGAAAGTGACTCTGACTCTCCAGGCACGCGCTGCTGTCTCTGTCTCAGTCTCACCCTTCTGCAGAGACTCAGGATTGAGGGTTGCTCCTCACTCTGCCCCTGCAATGACACAGCCCTGGTCCCACAGGTCCCTCTGTTTGCAGGGCAGGAGATCCAATCCCCAGAAACACCATAACCTCACACCCATTTAAACAGTCCTTTCCTAAACTGGGCATGGAAAAATTAAATATCCATGTGCTCACAGGGCAGGACTTGGCACTTGCTGTTGTTTACGGGTCTTTTTGGTTTATTTCCCCAGCGTAGCCCCTCTTGGTGGCACAACTGCCCTTGAGGACATCCCAGGTCATCTATCATCTTCACCTTGCTCAGGTGAAGATGTGAAATAAAAAGTCCCAGACAGAACCCACTTGAGACCAAACTCCAGAGTGATGTGACTGATCATCCACAGCCCCCTGAGTGTCACCATTAAAACCAGGATTTGTACC